>KE774390.1:13313-32958 GCA_000465285.1 Eidolon helvum | reverse complement strand
AGTTCCTCTTAGCATTTTGTACCCAAAATTGGGCAAAAGAATTTCAGTTGTGGTCTGACCACAGCCCAACACTGCATTAGGTTTTTAAACAGCAATGTCACACTGCTGGCCCCTATTAATCTTGCGGTCAACTTACACTCTTGGGTTGTTTTCACATGAACTGCTGTCAAATTAGGTTTCCTCCACCCTGCCTTTGTATAATAAAGTTTCTAATTCCAAATGTAGGATGCCTCAATTTTAACCTGTCTACATTTAATAGAAAATGGGGATTTTCGACCTATGTTCTTTTCATTCTTACCAATTCTGACCCCAACTTCACCAGAATGCCCAGAGGTATAGCCTTTTGGAATGAGCTTTCCCATGCTACATTCCAAAAGGGTAAAATGGTCTGAAAAAGTCCTTATTCCTTTTATCACTGGATTCTCCATATCCCAGGCTACTTTATAAATAGCACTTCTTCCCTACAGAAACTATGTAAAGCCACTGGTGGGGGAAGGAACCTGTACACAGAGAACAAGATAATTTCTCAGTCTTGGAACAAAGCAAATCTACTGTAAATTATTTGTTTCTTATTCTGGAGTATAAAATTTGTATTTATATAATGCAAATTTAGATGCTGTACACTGCCTTCTTCTATCCTCCTCACCCTCCACACACACATCAATAAGAATTTTTTAAAAAGCCAGATATCTACTAATATCCTGGAGGCCAGTGAACAATTTAGGTCTTTTCTGTAGGCAATAATAAGGAGTGTTGATTGCTTTTACTTAGCTATCAGTATGTAACAGCCTATGTAGCCTTCAGGGCAGAGGTACAGAAAAGTGTAAAGGAGGGAGCTATGTTTTAAAAAAAAAAAAAGTACACTGGCCAATTTTCAGTACTTATCTCAGCCTTACAGTCCCACTGCCTGGCTATCTCAGGGTCATATAAGGATTCAGAGCTTAGGGAGTAAGTGGTCTCCAGGCTTCAGCATTCTTGGATATTCCTATCATCATTTATTGGGTATCATTCAAGTTTGGTGGAACCTAATGTCTGGATTTCTACCAGGTCATGGAGCTTCAGGGAGAGCTACCCCTTAACTGAATTCTCAAAACATCCTGCAAATGTGGTCCCTTAGCAGATACCAAGATTTTCTTTGTAAAAATCCCTAAGAGGTATAAGTACAATCTTATACCTTTATGGAAGATGGTAGGAGTAAAAATATGCTTAACCTGATGCTTATCAATGTGAGAAATTAGAATGAACTTCTTAATAGTTAAGCTCATTACATAGTCTTTTAAAGAAGAATGGGAACAGATCTGTTTGGGGTAATTTAGATGTAGCTGTGTCTGAAGGCAGCAGGAAAGACAAGATCACTTCCCAATAACAGGATGAGTTCATTAACAATGCCACCAGAATGACTCAGAATTGAGACAAGAGAGAGAATTAGGAAATCTCAATTTAGGGAATGCTGATTCACATCAGCTACTAAGTCCTCAGACTAGCTTTTCAGGAAAGGTATCCTAACTTCTTTCCTTACATTCTGGTCTATAAAAAAAATACCCAGGAATCTCTTAGGGGCAAGAACAAGGTCTCTCTGAACAGTATCATTCCAGATTTAAAGAGTCAACTGTAGGCCTTCTTGCTCTGCAGAATCAACAAGCCTCACAGAGCCCTCTAGGAAAACGTCCAATCTGACCAGTATCCAAAGATACTCATGTTTTAGTAACCTCACCACAGGAGCTACAGTGGTCAGGTTCTGGGCTATCCTCAGCAAATCATGTCTCTCTCCATTTTATCCTCAGAGTAACTAAATGAGTTCAGAATTAGTTCTGTTTTACAGATTAGGAAACTGAGACTCTTGAGAGTTTAAAATGACTAATTCTTTATTAGAAAGTGAGAGCCTAGGTTCGACCACAAATCAGTCTGACCACAAAGATCCTTCCCACCTCTAAGGGAGCAGGGGTAAGGCCAGCGTATTTTGAAAATAATTTCTGTTTTACTAAAAATAAATGAAAGAATGTTCTTGCTCTTTAGTTCTCTGAGAGGGAAAGTTGCCACAATCACTTTTCTTTTCCCTAATCTTCACTCCTTTTAATTTGGCTTCTTTCAACTGAGGATGGGGGGTGGGGCGGTAGAGGAGAGAATAAGCTAATAGTAAGAAGAACACTTAATTTGTACATGCTAATTAATGAGTAAACAACAGCTATCATAACTGGAAAAGATTTCAGGCCTTCTATATTTCTTCCTTTAAACAAGCAGGAAGATCATAATTAACTCTGACAAATCACTGCTGAGACTTAGGCTTAAAGCTAGGGCCAACCAAAACACCTATGCCTGAGATAGGCACATGTGAAAGTAGGCTCTTCCCCTGGTTGCATGCCTGGAATCACCAGGGAGCTTTAGAAAATACTAATGCCCAATCCTATTCCAGGTGATGCTACAGGTGGCCAAGGCTGTGAACCACAGTCCAAAAGCTATGGAACTGAGGGTTAAACACAAAATAAGATTCTTCAGAATTAATCAAGGATGAAAAGGAAGAGAGATGTGTGTATCCCAGTAACACATACGACATATAACTTATAGGTGATACACACAACTGCACCAGTTTTCCATCTAACCTGAATTCCCCAAGCCTACCCTGAGTTCCAGTTCTGACTTTTCCATGTTAACATACAACTCAGTCTTTTGAATTTCTTTTTCCTTGGCTGTAAAGTTAGGTCAATGATATCTACCTTGCAGAGTTGTTTTATCCCAACAATTAAATGAGATAAAAAGGTATACAAGATGCTTAGCATCGCAGCACTTAATAAGTGTTTCAAGTGTTTCAACCTTCTGGCCGATCTAAGCTTTAAACAATTCGCTTACTACGTTTTGAGTCACCATTCTTTCCAAGAACTATAAACTTCTGTCCTCTAGCATTTTCCCTTAAAATGATCTTGATCCATAAGATTGTGTAGAATATTACATCCATAATCCAATTCTCACATATTTATAGGGAAATTCACTTGAAACCACTTTTAACTATATGGAAGTTTCTTTTAAATACAATTTTTGAGCACCTATTACATGCCATATATTGTGCCAAGCATTCTATACTTATAACCTAATTTAATTTCATTTAATTCTTATAAAGCTTCTTCAGGAAAAGAAATATTTTGCTCATTTTATAGATGATGAAATTGGATTTCACAGAGGTGAAGTAACTTGCATGCATACACAAAGATATACACAAAAAGTCCTAGTAGGGAAACTTGCTAGAATTTGAACCCAAAGATTCAAAACTCCAAAGTCAGACCATAATTGTGTCTCCCAGTGCATAAAATACTTTATATATCGTGTATATGAATACTTTACATACAAAGTATTTATAAAATATCTTGTGCATATGTGTGTAATGCCAAACTTTAAAAGATTTAAGTATAAACTATATTTTTGTACTTAAAACAGCATCATAAAATTTCTATATCAATATTGAAATTCATCTAGTTTCTAGGTTCTCCAGCACTTCCCCCAGCCCTTTTATACTATCTAAGCTTTTATTAACCTTAATGTTGATTGCCTTCCCAGGGCATCTACTGGTTTGCTTATAATTTGTCTAATTAAATTTAAAGAAGAGATGTTTCAGGGAGCACCATTTCATCATTTCCTCTTGTACTCCATGCTGTGGACTTTAATGAGGACCTAGACCCCCATCTTAACTCAGCCTTAGTTTCACTACAGAGGAGCTGTGCTTGTTAAGACAGTCTTTACTTGTCAGGAAAAATAGCTTTATTGAGGTCATGGAATGCAGAGTTTGATTAAAGCTAATCAAGGAAGAAAGCCAGGCTGTAGCATGGTGAATCAAGCCCCAGTACAACATGTTTAACATAACTTAACCTAGCCTATCTGTTAAAAGCAGACATAAATAAGATAAGGTTTCTAAAAAGAATGCATGGACCAACGCAGGCATATTACATGGTGTAATATATCCCCTAAGTTTTTAAGTTGAACTACTCTTTCAATAAGCAGCATGTCTTTTAAGCCCCATGGAAGCAAGTGACAATGGAGAGTTGTCATTTGCCCCTGTCATTAAAAAAAGGAGGGGGGGGGGTAGCATGACTTATATTCTTTCAGATTTAAAATGTGTGCTCTATGGATAAGTCTGGACAATGATGGCACAGAGATGTTACTGTGTTGTTAATCTGAAAGTTAGGTTTCTGGCTCAGTTAACCAAAGTGACTGTCATTAGCAAATGTAATGCTAAGGCATTCAACACTAACAATATTTTGGAAAGCTCTTCTACGTGGGGTTTATAGTATTGTTTTAGCTGTAAGAAAACTAAACAGTTGGGTAACAGGAAAAAAAAAAAACAGTAGAAATGTGGAAATCTGAAGACCTAACTCTAGTCCTGACTCTAAAGAAACCTGTCACATGACCTTCCCAAGGACTCTGGACCTGGGCTATCTGGGCCTCAGTTCTTCCAAGAGCCCAATGAGAGTAGCTGGACTAAATGGTGTCTTAAAATCTAAAAGTTCTACAATGCTATTAAAGACTACTTCAGCCTTCACACTGTTTTCTTCCAAGGCAATATGTTATTGTGAAGAGGTACCCTATATTGTTACTCAAAACTTAAACTTAAGAATCCTAATTCAAAAAGTAACTGTGGAGGATGAATGAGTGTAAAGCCTTGAGGAGTTCTGAACATGAAAAACAATTGTCCTGATGATGATGACTTTTCCTTAATACCTAATTACTTTTTACTTTTTATCCTTTTCACTTCTACATGTGCAGCTTTGGGACATGATATTATTAAAACACACACACTCACACACATACCCTTCTTTTTAAAATATATCTTTATAGCTAATTGCATGACAGATTTTAGCCGGACTCTGTTAAATTCATGATTATCAATCCACAGCATTAACAATAAATACTTTAACTTAGTAATCAAAGAATCTGGAAGTGGTCATATCTAAGAACCCTCAAGTCATTGTTATGTCTTGTATAGCAGAAACAGTTAAGAAACTTCTTGAGATATATGTACTCAAGATTTTAGAGCTCCATGGAGTAAAATGGATATGAGAAAACTGCAGACCTCACCTTCTACAATAGCCTGACTCACCACCTTTTTCTGATTTACTGGAGGTAATGGAATACAGAGGCTTAGGAAGAACAGAGGAAAGCTGTGCATAATGGGATTTCAATAATCTGATTTTCCTAAGAAAAGAAATTGAGAAGCAAAGAGATAAAGGATTTTCTGCAAGGATTTTCTGCACGCGCGCGCGCACACACACACACACAGTTCTTTAAAGTACCTTGTAGTTTCAAAGCACTATTGTATCCCTCAGATATCATTTCATCGTCATAAAAAATGAAAACCCATGAAAGCAAGGAGGGCAGGTACTATTCCAATTTTTAAAAACCAGAGGAGCAAAGGAGCTTAAGAGACTTCAGCAACTTCACATACTTCATTAATGGCAGTGCCAGAAGTAGACTCTAGAACCTCTGAATTCTGATCTAATGCTGTGTATTTACATTCATTTTTTTTTAACTCAACAAATATTTACTGAGTGCCAGTTATGTGTCAGACACTGTTCTAGATACCAGGAAAACAACATTGAACAAAACCAATTAGGTCCCTTACCTTCCAGTGTCCATATGCATGTATTTATAATACGTGTAGTTTAATATATATGGCTTTCCATACACTTTTCTATACCAGCCAGTTTGAGACTCATTAAAAATTAAGATCACATATAAATATTTATTATCTTTAAGAACTGTACTCATTAGGTTAACACAGAACAAATAAACCCAGCCACTCCCACCTCCCTTCCTTCCTCGTTTCTCCACACAGCTAGCCTTTTAAAACAATCTAAGTAAATAGCGAAGTAACATCTATTCAAGTTACACATTTGTTCACATGCTGAGAAGGAAAAATATGGCTATAAAAGTCTTTAGAAAAAGGAGAGGCTCGAAATTATGGAGAGGGTTTGTTTTAAGGATCATTTTAGGCATGCAGGCACACAGGATTTTAGAGAATGCACACGGACATCTTGTTTGGAAAAAGTTTGTTCTTTTTTCTTTCTACTTCTTAATTTACACAAAGCACAGTCTTAAAAAGCCTGGGGGGGGGCAATGTCTGCTCCCCATCTCTAGTTCTGTTGCTGAATGAAAGATCGACAGGAAATTAACGCAGTGGTAGGGAGTTTCTTGCCAAGAGTGAACTCTGAAACAAAAGACCCACTATTGTGTAAGAAAATCTGACATCTATACCCTCAGCTACGTTCTAAACTTCAGCAATCCTTTAGTATGATCTGTGGTTTGTTTTAATTTTTTAAAATATATATATCTAAAGTGTTGTATTACTCCTCATGTTCCAACTCCTCCTAAAAAAGCAGAATTGAGTTTTTGTTTCCCCCTTCTCTCCTTGTTTAATTATCTTTTCAGCCAGGAACAAAGTCAATGAATTTCACTACTTTCCTTCTTTTACCGGCCATACCGAAAGCACACTACCTTTGAGGCTTATAGGATTTCAATTGCTACCAAGTTACCTGAGATTGTGGCATTAACTTTTGTTGTGTGGGCCCGATGTTACAGAAAATGTTCATTTTCTGATAAATTTGTGAACCTGACATTGTTGCTATTCCCTCATTTCAAATAGCCTTTATAACAATGATGCTATGGAGAGAATACCAAAACATGATGGTGGAAGCCAATAATCTAAAAATTTTAAATCAAACCAAGTGCTACTCAGGTAAATGCACTGAGCATGATCCATTTATGAGATAAAGTCAAAAGGTGAGATTAATTTTTCAATTATACTGGACTATATTTGTTTGCCATTCAATGCAAAATCTCTCAGAGATCTTTTTAGATGAATTTCCTTGGTTCTTTCTTGTCCAACATGACATAACCGAAGGCTGTCATATCATTACAGCTATTCTCAAAAGCAAATTGGGTTCACTTCATTTCAATCATCTGTCTTACCTATACTTAATTCCTTCTAAAAACATGTATAAAATTGTGACCTACCAACACAAAATCATGTTCCTCTGCTATTTTAAAAGGTGCCAATAAAGCCAGAAGTAGGAACAAGTCACCAAAGTATCAGCTGTAGAAGTTTTCTGGGCACATTCCAAAAGTCTACATCTGCTTGGCAACAACTCCGAAAAGAGATACGGTTACTCTTTTTACAGTAACATAGCTTTCCCAGGCTTCAATGTATGAAAAACAGCTTGCTCTGTATCAGAAGAAAATCCATCCAGTACTGCAAAAATCACATATCCGTCATTCTGCCCCATCAACTTAAAATTATTGCTATAACATGGAACCAAAATCATCAATGACATGGTTATCATATACTGTCATGTTCTTGTGGTCAGAGAGTACAAGTGAGAATCTTTTCTTCCTTTCTTTTTGCAACATAAACACTTAAGCATTTAGTGATAAAATATTAAAAGCATAAGGCTCCAGACCCAGTGAGTGCAAGTTGCTGATAGTGCACCAAGGAAAGGTGTCAAGTATGTTAAAATATGGCTTTAGCTTAGACATTAGGGGCCCTATTCTCTCCCTAATATGCTTGGCCTTGTTCCTACTGTCCACATTTAGATGTGCATATCAGCCCTAAAACGCACCCCCTTAAAATCTAGGAAGGAAATTCAACACATCTATGTCAATGAACAAAGTAATTGTCACATTCATTCACCACAAACAACAGATCTAGACACTGTTTTTAATTATAACATTAATTGATCTTTTGTCACCACTAATTAGAGCAATAACATCACATTTAGTTACTTTACTAGCAGGAGTCAACTTTGAGTTGCTGAAAAATACGTCAGTGGGAAAGAGGGTGAATGCAGTAGGCAGAAAAAGGAGAATTTAGAAAAAAAAGTCGTATTATTTTAAAACAAGTAATGTTTATTACAGTCGGGTGCATTTTCGTATTTTAAATAAATCTTGTTTCTTTTGAAAACTTCATTTGATCTTTTTTTGGATTAAAGTTCACACTGCTATTATATGAATGTTCCCTTGCTATTGGAAAATTACAGACAAGGAAGAACAGGTTGATACATGGAAAAGCTACCTTGTGCCTTGGAAAAAAAAAAAAAAGTCACCTGAACCTGTCATAGCCCTAGTCTGTTAGAAATGTAAGGGACTTTAATGGGTATTTTAGCAGAACCACTTAAAATTAAGTGATGAATTGGAATGGGAAAAGTTATTTCAATAAAAGCAAACAAATTAACTAACCTGACCTTGGTCCACATAAAAGATTCATTTTCTTAATGGAAACAAACTCTTTGCGTCTAGCTCAGGTTTAACCACTGAAGTGTACGTGGAACCTAAATTAAGCTATAGAAATGTACGCCTCCAGACACTCAGGTGTACATGCACAAGTAGGTAAGAGTTCTTATAGCTGCGGGATATGCTGCTGGCATGGTCTAGTATGACCCACTTCTACAATGATTACCACATGAGTCAGAAACCTGTTAAGACCCAATTAACAAAAATGTTATGCATCACTGATGCATGCTTTGTCCAGAGCTTAATTCCACTATTTCCTAAGTAAATTCTGTCTTTTCTATTCATTAACTTTCTCTTCCCTTGGGTACAAGTAGCAACTTCTCCCATTTTGTTTAAAAAGGTTACAGAAGATCTGAAAGTTACAGGGCAATGGATGTCTTTTTGTCCATTACTCTAAAAGAGTTAAGATAACATCTGTCTTCATCACACATCTGGCATCTCTGATGCCTTAAAAACCAGGCATCTTTCCCATTTCACTAGCAGTTTGAAAGATAACATCAATGTATCCCAAGCAAACTGGAAATGGGTTGCTCTTTCCTCTCCTTCCTACCTCAACAACCAAAACTGTTTTAATACAAAGTGGAAGTACTAAATAAGTCACATTGGGTACATAAGAAACACTTTGAGTCTAGCTAGGCTAGAGAGACAGGATTATCATGCTTGAAGCAATCGAAGACAGTGACTTCGGCTTCTGGAAGAAAAAAAAAGACAAGAAAAATTCATCATAACAATATAAAAACCACTACACTAGGTCAGTTCCCTTGTTGATCAAACCAGGATCCTAAGTCCAATGAGGCTCCCAAGAGACAGTTTGTAGGAAGGTATAGATGTGCTCTGAACATCTCTTGACATTCTCAGCTTCATTAAGTATTTTTTTAACATGTTCATCATCTCTAAACTCCCCTTGGAAAACATCCATAATGTGAAATACTTCAAAGAACTAGCAACTTCAGAGGAGAAGGTATGGCTGCTTTCTGTGGGTATATTCCACTTGCACAGAACTGTCCTGTAAAACCAAGCTGCATGGACGTATGTTCTCACTGTAAGATAAGAGGGGCTATATATATAATAAAATAATATCTGGAGCAACCGGCTACTTCATATGACCTAGAAATGACCTTTACTTAATCTTACACTTTTAACATTTAGAAAATTAGGAAAAAAAAAAAAAAAAAGCCTGAAGCAGGCACCACTGTTTGTTGTAAAGAGCACTACTTTTCTGAATGTGTGACCTTAGGAAAGTCACTTCACTATCAGGACCCAAGTTTCCTTATCTTTAAAGTGTAGGAGATGGTTTCAACTGATCTAAGGTTTCAATTCTCTTCCTAAGTATACAAAATTATCAATTTCTATTTCATGCAGGCCAATTCCATTTTGAAACAATAACATATGAGAGGGTTATATTAATCAACACTTTCACTTAAGCTACACATTTTTTATTTCACGCATAATAAAGCTCATCATTTTCAACCAGGCTCTTCACTTCCCTATAGATCACATGTCATTATGGTCCATTATTCTTCTTCTTCATTATTTATTAATTAGGTGCTCTGTACAATTGCATTTTTACATCATTCGCCCAAAATAAAGGTATGTATTATATAAGGTTAATTTAAAAAAAAAACAACAACCTACTACTGGAATACTTAATGACAGGCAGTTTCATCTAAACCATTTCATTCAATTCATAAACCTTTAGAGTTCACTATTTGCCAGATACTGGGCTTAGTGCTGGGAAATCAAAGACTTGCAAAGGCCCCTGCCCTTGAGGAGCTCCCAGTCTACTAAGGAGGCCAACACCTACTACTGTATAACAAGTAAGTGCTAGCCGTATGCAGGATACTCATCAATACCCCACCTGTTTTCAAAGGTTCCTGCAGAGTAAAGCATAAGGTTTTGGTGAATAATATTTGGGCTTAAAATTTAAATCAAAGGGAAAAGAAATTTAAGTGCAAACTCCTTAACATTTATATTTTTTACTTTTTAAAGAACTCTTTTTAAAAGGCTCACTTCCAGCTTAAGAATACTGTAGTTATCTTCTCTATTTTTAAGAGCATAATTATTCCTTTTCAATGTCCAGGGGTATCAAGAGAATGCAGAAAATATTGCAAACTTTTATCTCAGCCAGACATCTGACAAGACCACTTACCATGTCTCCTGGACAAAATGACATGGTATAGATTTTGGTTGTATGAGTTTATGTTAGCTTGGAAAGCCCTCCCCGAAGAGGTTAGTTAATTCAATCTGGAGGAAGTTCTCTACTTTGAATAATTCTTAACTTTTTAAGATACTGGGTTCCTTTAAAAATTTGACAATCATTACCAAATCGGTTCCCAGAAAAATTCACAGGTAGTCTAAATTTTACATGCAATTTTGGGAACTGATACACAGCCCACAAGTTAACCTAGCCTGTTTGTCCTGTTCACTATTTTTATTAATGGTTTCAATGATGGCATACTAATGATGAGTTGATGAATCAGACAAGGTGGGTTGAAACTAAGGTATCTTCTAACACTCACATTCCTTGAGTCTAGACCTCTAGGATTCAAAAAGAGTCCATATGCTGAAAGGTGGATCACGGTCAACAAAAGGACATTGTGTGTGCATTTAAAAAAAGTTGGCTAAGTACAAGATGGCAGAGACCATATGGACAGCAGTGCTTGTTAACATACCTGCATGAGGAAAGAGAATTCCATCAACTCTGTGATGTTCCTGAGGTGGAATCAGGACCAAGGAGAGATGTTAATAAGAGGCAGATTTCAGCTAAATAAAAGAAAGCATTTTCAAACAATGTGCATTATTAAGACAGAAGAGGCTGCCTTTTGAGGAAGGGAGCACTCCTTCAACCTGGGAGGCAGTTTAGTGTACTGCAAGAAGATAGGTCCGGTTCTAATATCTGTTTGCCTTAAGCTAGACACATGAGCTGAGGCAAGTTTCCTTATGCTTATATAACTTAGTTTCCTCATCTGTAAACTGGAGATTATAAAACCCATGCATAAGTCAAACGAAATGGCAAGAAAGTGCCTACCTACTCCAGTATCCTGCAGATATTAGCTATTCAACATGAGTTCCTGCCAACCTTTATCCCCACTCCCTCACTTTTCTCTGGAAGTATTTAAGTGCAGGCTGTTGGGGGTATCACACAAGAGGTTCCTACAGAGGAAGGTGGTTAGACATAACAGCCTGTAATATCCTTTTAAGTCTTGGGTTTGGTTAGCAAAACTATTCTTAGGTGATATATCTTCTACATTATGTGTATAAAGTTGAAAATGATTTACTTTCATCCATCTCCCTTCCTTGAGCAGCCACCTGAAAAACAGAATGAATGCTCTTATTTTTCTTCTTAGGTATTATATGCTTGCTAGCTCATTCCACTTTATTTCAAAGAATTTTCCATAAGCTCTTAAATGTTTCCATATGACACCATATTCTGCAGGTAACCTGAGTTCATACCGTTCCCCAAACACAAGTCCCTATAAAACATTCCAGGATCTCTTTGTGTGCTCTGAATAGAATTTGTTAGGCTGCCAAATCATTCGGTCTTCTGCAGATAGCCTTGTCATTCCTAACTTCATTATCAAATTCTTTTATCAGTGTCTTTTAATCAAAGCTTTTCAAAACAATCTGAGGGTTAGGAAATACCATAAGGTCTAAATGAAAAAGGCAAGACGGTAAAATATAACTACTAACTGAGACGAAAGCAAAAGGCTTTTCTGACTTTGCTTTAGGATACAACAGCGGAAGCAACTGTCATCTTAGGAGGAAAAAAAATGCCAGCTCAAATGTCACATGTGAATAAATTATTGGCCGTTCACAAACAACAACAAAAAAGGAGGGATTCTAGTTTTGTTCCTAACCCATGACTTTACATAAGATCTTTACTTAGAATGGCTTAAAAAGAGGGAATTTACTGTCAAGAAATCATCATCCACCATTTGAAAATTTTAAAAATAAAATGAAAAATTAAAAAGGGAGAAAAGTCCCAGTCTCCATGCCTCTTAAGGCAACAGAGATTCACTCCTTTCCCAGTGAGAAGCAGAGATGGTAGGCGCAATCCAGAGTCACAGCTGCTTGGGAAGCTGCCGGGCTCTCCTGTCATTTCAGAAGCCTTGCTGCACACAGACACACTTGAACATGGCCACCTGGATTTCCTCCTCTCATGGAGGAAGGCCAGGTTGCAGTGGTTCTATCTGCTGTCACTCCCTAGAAGGAAGAAGGAAAGCCTCTCTACACAAAGTATTTGCAACCCTATGAGCAGGTTGGTTTTTCAAATAGGGCAAAAACAAAACAAAACAAACAAACAAAAAAAACTGGCCTCCTCCCATCCAGCCCCAATTTTATAACTAAAGGAAATCAGTGTTTCTTTCTTTATTATTTTCTTTCAACCATGACAATAAACACTCTTCAGCAAATAACTTATCAGTGGAAAGCTATTCAAAGAATTTTACATTGATAACACTACAAATGTAGAACTATAAAGAACTTTGCTAATAATTTGTTCTGAATCTCTCACTATTCAGATACCTGAAATGCCTGCTCCTCAGTTGGTCAAAATAGAAAATCCTTATGAAGGATTCGTAATACAAATCTTCTTGTCTACTCCTGACAGAATTAATCTCTCCTTCCTTTGTGAGCCCAATACTCATACACAACACTCACTGCATTGTTTGGTTATAATGTCTGTCTTCATCATTAAGATCTTACGCCTCTTGAGAGTAGGACTCAAGTCTTATTCATCTAGATCCACAGTGCCTAGCATAATGGTTGGCTCAGAGGAAATTCTCACAGTTGCCTCAATTAATGGTTGCTGAATTAACTTGGATCAAAGGACACCAAAAGTCAAGAAGCTAAAATGACTGCCTAAAGATCACACAGCTAAAACAAGAACTAAATTCCACAGCAGTGCTCTCTCTACTCTCTTCCACATGGACTCTCTCATGCTAAAAAAGATGACAGTAGTGGCTTATTATTATACTGTTTCTCAAAACCCAATTGTTCTTCCTTCAGCATTGAAGCAACTCTTCCTCCAGTAAGGCATTCAGATCCAAAGAAAAGGAATCTGTTTTGCCTAATATTAAATAATTTGATAAAAAGCTGGTAAAACAGAAAGGTTTTACACATGCAAATCTGCCCTTGCACCCAATTTTGATTCTCTTATTTTCCTGATCTATATTCTTGCTCTCCAGATGGACCATCAGCTTTACACCAATGCCAACAACAGCTTGTGTATTGTTTGTTTAAAACAAAGATGATGGATTAAATATCACATGTAATGTGAGGAAAGAGGTTAAGGCTAATATTCCTGTCCTGAAATATATCATAAACTCAATCTATGTAGCTTTTTCCCCCAACCAGAGAATTGGTATAAAGATTTAATTTTAATTTTCAGACTCATAGAAAAAGCATGCATTTATCTAGAATATGGAGCCTTTCCATCGCTCCAGATTTATTCTCGTTCTAAGGCATCATTACCCTCCAAATTATACAGACTTATGTCATTTCATTGAAACACTCATTCACCCATCACATGCCCAGATCCAACAGTAACACTTTTGTTTTAAAATTATGCCAAAATGAGCAAACTTGAAATTCTTTCACCTATATTTGAGTACTCTGCAAAATGTCTTTAATCTTCTCAAATAAATTTCGACAAAAAAGTCTACAAATTCAATGTAAAATATATAAACCAAAGAAATCGCATCAGAGGTCTCTTTTTATACTCTCTGCATTACTATATGATGCTGCCTACAAAGCAGGTTGTCAGTAGGGTGGATTGTGTATCAAAACCAGCCCTACTGTGTAGGTGTCCTGCATGACTATGGATTCTTTCCTGCATATTTATATGTCTTCTCCATTAGGAAAATTATTCAAGAAAAGAAAAAATACTTTTTTTGTAGAAGCCAGGGTGGGAAAACTGCGAAAAATGTAAAGATAATTCTATAAAGGGATTCTGAAAATTTAAAAAAAGGGTTGCTGAGGAAAGAATATTATTTAAGAAGATTATCGTAAAAAAAAAAAAAAAAAAAAAAAGAATACTGATTAGGTAGGGTCTAGAAGTCCTATGGGGGATATCTCATAGGATATCCAGAGGTGGCCGTCTCCATTTCCTCCTGGCTTCAAGAATGGGTATACTGAGTGGAAAAGAGGAGCCCATCTCGAAGAGTCACAAATGTACAGTCTAATCCTAGACACAGTCCAGTTTCTTTACCAAAAGTTCTATTACTCTGCCATTTCTATCACCTAGTCAGGTTGAAACTTTATTTAAGGCTGGAATTTGGCCCTCCCCAGTTGCACCATGAAGAAAAAATATTTAAAGAAAGGTGTTTTGCAATTCTTATGTTTGGAATGAGTGATAAAATCTGTAATGCTACCAACTGGCTTCCTAGATGCTAGTTCAGTGACATCCATTGTATATGTCAGGACAGAATAGCAGACACTTAACAACATCATGCAAACTCTGGGATACTTGTAAGATACTTCAAAACTTTAAAATATGACCCTTATGGCAACTTGACTGTCAAAAGCACAATTAATCCAGCCTTACTGCACTATAATTTCTTCTGTTTTATAACACTGAATTGCCATTTTCTCTTGTACGTTTGCACAAGTAAGAATATTAGTGAACTAAAGGGAATATACAAGCTTCTGGACAAATAAACAGAAGCTACAATACAGAATGTTCCTGTTAGTAATATTTTTTTTTAAAAAGTCACAAATATATCATGGGTAAACAAGTGGACACATTAATAAATTTAACTTTTAAATACAGAAAAGTCCCATTTACAATCACAAAATGTGCATTTCTTCTAGGATCTTGAAGCTAAAATTTGGGTTAAATGAAACCTAAGGTCCCTTACCTCTGACATTTTATGATTCTTTTTGAGTCTATTTTTATTTATGTGTTCCCTTGAATTTTCACTTGTCAGAGAAGGTAGCTCTAACCTACCTTTATAATATCTTTCCACCTACACATCTTCCTATTGCAATAACACAAGTTGAGCCGAATACAGTTATATAACATTAAGATCAAAAGAAAATGGAAAAGAAATTTAAATCCTAGTCCCATATACTATCAGCACCAAGGCCCACCTAGTAAACATTTCATTTTACCAATATACTAAACGGACCACTAAAATATTTCCCAACAAGTTAGGTTAAAATTTCTCCTTTCTTTGAATTTATAGGGGGAAAAATTGCACCACTGAAAATTACCTGAATGATGGTATCCACTGCTATAATTTCCTTCGCAATGCTATTTAAAGACAGCAGAGTCATTTATTGTACATATCTACTTATGGAGTGAAAATTCTTTGCCTCATAAAGCAAACTCTATTTGTGCTGAATGTATATTCACCATTTCCTGCTAATGAGGTAAAAACTGATTCCAGATGAGTAGAAAAATGTCTTAGTTTTCACTGAAAATTAATTCCAGGGCAAAAACGTTAGAAAAAAAAATTAATCTATGATTCTGTTGATCAATTTCTGATTTCTTGCTTATGTATGTTACTCCCCAGAATTTTTTTTGGAGGAGGGTCATTTTGTGATAAAATAGTATACTTTTACATTCTGAGCACATGGTTGCCAATTTTCATTCAGAATCCAGAGAGCTTATATGTTTTCTTATCCAAAAGAGAACACTTTTTTAAAATAGCAACACAATGCAGCATAAAATAACACCTTAAAAATAAGAATTCAAAAAGCTCCAGGAAAAACAGAGTTAAAGATCATTTAATCAACCTTAAGTCACACCAGAATATTTAGCTATTGCATCATTTGCAGTACACAAGTCACACGCTGTCCTCAGTCAACTCCATTGAGTAACAGACAATGCAATGCTTTAAATTTGATTTCCTAATGTCCTGGAGATCAATTTAAGACCTTACAATTTGTTAATACACTTTTTATAAATTAATTTGATATTTTAGAAACTGGACCCAGTATTATGGCGAATAGATATTATTAACAAAATAGAGTCCCAGGTACTAATTAGACATCTTAAAATGCAAAGCATTGCTGTGTTCAGGTTTTACATCTGACCTGGGCAGTTACCAACTTAAAAGCATCTTCTGTCCTAGAACTTTATTTGACTATTAATTGTCAGCGTTTTCGTTTTACTTATATTTAGAATCAGCTAAAAATTTAGAATCATTTAAAACGTAGTTTGTGTAAGAACCACTTTTCAGGTTGAAATGGACAGGTTGCTAATAACTCTTAAAACCCGAACTGTAGAAGGCCTATTTTTGTGTTACTCTGATCACTTTTAAAGACATTTTCAATAATATCCTTTGAGATGGGACCAGAAATAACTTTATTACTTTCTCAAAGTCTCCACTTACAAGCTTATCACTTTCGATGGCAGCTCTGTTACTGAAAACAGTCACTGTCGTGGCAAATGTGAAGTAAGTGGACACAAGAATAACACCATTAAAAAACGACCAGAGTTTGCCTGGAATGCCCAACCCTGTATAGCAACAAACGTTGATTTTGAGTCTAACAATATTTTCAAACAATCCTTAAAACTGGCAGACAGAAAGAATACTAATCACCTAGATAAATGTGTTTCTCCTACATTCTGGAGAGGCGCCATAAGAATATATCAAGTTTAGTAAGCTTATGTGAGTGGAGCACTGTCCCACTTGGCATTTCTTATTGGATTTCATATTATTTTATTAGAATGATGATACAGACACTATGTGAAACTCTACAATTAAGTTAATTCAATCTTGTCATCTCACATAATTACAATATTACAGAGCTCAATTCGAACTTATGGCCAAGTGCACACCACATGATTTAGGCCAAAGAAATCTGGTTTGACCTATAAGAACTAAATAATTAAAGTGGAGGAAGAAATTCCTTTTACTTGGCCTTGATGATCCAAATATGCTATCTGTATAGATTAGGTTCTTTTTGAGACGCTAAGTATACCCTATATGAAGGAAATAAACTACCAACTCTCTAAATATGCAATTTTTTTTCCTTCAAATGTTTATTTTTAAAACAATATCAAAGTTGAAAAATTTGCAGATAAGATGAGCAGAGTCAAAGCTATTAAAATTCAAGGACATAAAGCACAAATATCTACTCACCAGGTATAAATTTGTTATATGATTAATAATTTTTCATTAAAAATATATATACCCTCATAATATACATTTCTTCCCCAACAATAAGGCAAGTAAACATTATAATAAATATTATTTCCACGACAAAGATTTTCAGTTATAATGGCTCATATCATCAAAACTAAAGATTGAAATTTTTAACTTTCCAGAGTCAGTCTGAATAGAGGCAAAAATTTAGCAAGAAATATTACAAGTTATTTCAGCCATACGAATTATTTAATGAACACCCATGCAATCTATGCCAAGTAAAAATGAAGAACACGGTGCAATGCCAACTTCTCTGATTAATGCATCCTTAGGTTACATTTCCATACAGTTTCTCTTAATTAAGACAAACAGAAATTTCCTCTCACTAAACACTTTTAGGTTCAAGTTTACTTTCTAGAGCTATTTCTAAAAGTGTATATCATTTGTTTTGCTGAGTAACTGAATTACTTCATATGATAAAGCCATTAATTATGTGGACCTGGTAACAAAGGAAGAAGACTTGGCACAGAAATAGAGGCTAGAGAGGGTTATTAGTGGTGTGGACTTTGAGAATTGGGTAAGCAAGATTTCATAAATGTCACTAGAGAGAAAAATATCTAAATAAAAGCAAAAAAATCACTAAATTATGTGCACGAATATTTAAGATTTTAATGGGCAAAGATTAACTAATAAAAAAAGGTTTATGTACATTAATTCTCTCAACTGGAAATCATAACAATTTATCTGTAAATTAGCCTGATTAATTTCCTGCTCATATTATAGGAGGAAAAAATCTATATAATATCTTTCATATTCTATACATTTTTTCAAAGAATCCTGAGATTTCTTCTTAGATCAAAGTGATCTTTCTCTGTCTGGATGCCTATAGCAATTATTACCTCTACTACCACTGGCACTTACCCTCTAGTGCTTATGTCAGGTGGTAGGACACAGCACAGTCAAGAGTCAGACAGATCTGGGTTCAAGTGCTGCCTTCACCATCACTGACTTGCTATGTGACCTTCCTTCTCTTTTTAGGCCACTCTCCCCTAACACACTACTAAACACAAAAGCTTTCTTTTCTTCAGTCCCTGGGACGTACGGACAGACAGACGAACACGAACACACACACACACACACACACACCCTACCAAGTTCTTTACACCTGGTCTTCTCTATTTGGATGCTTAGGACAAGTGTATCCTTATTCTCCACGTACCCATCTAAAGCAGGTTCCCTCATTTATTCTCTATTATCTTATCTGCTTCCTTCAGACATTTATCACATTGAGAAATTATTTTGTTTACTCGCCCCCCGCCCCAAACTGTAAACTCCATGAGTGCAGGGCTCCATCTGGCCGCTCCATTGGTGCATTCCCAGTGTCTAGCACAGTGCCTGGCACATAGTGGGCAGCCAATAATAGTTGGCTGAATAAATGAACTGCCTAAAACAATAGTGATTGAAAACATTATTACATATAGAATTATTTTTTCCAATTAGATTTCCAGAATTGATATTACTAATTCTAAATTTCTTTTCCTTTCTTTAACCAAGGAAGTTTCATAGTTTATAGCTCCAGGAAGGTGCCTTAGAGACTGAGATCTACTTTCATCACAAGATGATAGGCAATTTGTGATAGAGACTATGTCATATGCATTAAGCTCAGAGCCTTATACACAGAAGGTGCTCAATAAATATGTTTGAAAGTTTAAATACCTAAATGATAAACTGTAGTCTCTTAAGACAATGAATTATTAAGCAAATGTTATTAGTGAAGAATATGAAGACCTCTTAAAGCATTCAAGTTATGTCTACCAAATAATATTAAGTAAAAGGAAAACACAAAATTATATATATATCATTACATAACACAAAAACTATGCCTACCCATGAATCCATATTTTTTCCTGTTCTTAACATTATTGCAGACTTAACGGCAAAGGATTAAGGTGGAGAGAGACTAGATCCTAAATACAAGACCTTAAACTTTTAGGAGGAAAAAAATGTTATTCGGTAGACAAAGTGAATCCTGTATCACCACCCAGTGATTCATTACATTCTTTTCTCTGGGGCTCATTCCTCCATCACTATGGAGGGATTTATATCCATAACCTCCATTAACATTAGTAAAAGGTAGCTACGTAATTTCACCGGAAGTCCACTAGAGGATCAGACCTGTAAGGAAAAAAGCTTTCATTTATTAAGTTTATAAAGAATTCCTAATACGACACAAATATGTAACAGCTGCCTCTGTAAACTGCCATGATGAGTGCAATCATACT
>KE774390.1:0-12053 GCA_000465285.1 Eidolon helvum | reverse complement strand
GGAAAGAGAAGGGAGAAATATGGTCTTTACCATTCTTTTATATGTTCAAAAGTTTCATATTTTAGTTAAGGGAATGTGAAATTTTAAATGTACATTTGAACCAAATTCTATGCCAAGGGGTAATATGTCAAAGGTACCAGATATGGACCTTCTCCCTCTTTGGGGCAAGGGCAACTGGACAAAACCCTTTCGACTTTGTCCATGAAGAAGGTGGTAACTTCCTCATGGGTAGCCTAGCTCAGTGGTTGGCACGAGGTAAGTGATGTGTGCTTGCTGAATGAATGACAGAAGACATCACATACACTAACACACCCTGTGCTCTAATGCAACTACATGCCATTTCCAGAACACGTGCCATACCTTCCCATCTCCAGGCTCTGTCCCTTCACTTCCCTTACCAAGCTTCATGGCCCGGCTTTAATATCATCTCCTTCACAGACATCTTTCTCATTCTCCTCAACTCTGAATCAATGCTGTCCTCTTTGGTTGTACGGGTCCTTTATATTCTACATAAAACACAGCACTTAATGTGTTGTGCCTCTTCTCCTAACAATCTTTTGAGTACCTGGAAGACAAGAGCTTCTAGATTTTCTCTAGTATTCTTCTATCGACATATACCATGTTACCTTATTTCCAGTAAATGATTAATATATATTTGTTGAATGTTTAAAATGAGTACTTCTACCTGTGCCAATGCAGTCTACCTTCCTGTTTGAATACAATACCCAATTTTCTCCTGATTATATTAAAAAAATCTAAAATGTGGTGCCTGAGACCAAATCTTTTCTGGTCTCTTGAAGGCATTCTCACATTACATGCTATAAACAAAGTAAATATAGAAAAGTGACAAGAATAATGATAAAAGTCACCATGTACAAACGATGTCTAATTTTATCAAAGATAAGCCTTTAAAAGATAAGAAAAGTTCAGAACATTCTCTTGAGTAACTCTGACATGCCCTCAACTTCCAATAAAGATCAAATATTGACAATGAAACAATGAGGCCATACTCAAAAGAAACAGAAATGTAGTCTCATAAAATCAACTTCTTAAAAAAGAGATGGAAAAACAATCTGGAAATCATTTTTCTTTGAAATAAGAAAGAAAACAATGTTCATTTTTTCGCATATCTTTCTAAATATATGTATAGAATTAACTACTGTTAAAATAAAAAGAAATAAAATATGTATTATATAAATTAAACAGAAATCTATCTTTTACATTTTAAGTATCAATCGGAATCGTAAGTCATTTCTTTTTTCAAAAGCACACTTGCCATTTCACATATTTAGTTCATTATATTGCTCAGTGCATAGGAAATAAAAACTACTATGATTTACAATTTTGTGCTGAGACAACTACAAAAGCTACGACCCACTGCCCCTAACTCCACTCTGTGCTCTTTTTGAAGGCTCCCTGCATGTGAGCCTCATGGTCAATCCTGCCAAACCACTTTCTAAAACATGTCACATCCCTATTCAAAAACCCACATGGCTTTCCACTGCCTAAATCTTTAAATTGGCACTCAATGCCCTACCCTACATACATCCCTATTCAAACTAAATTTGTCAACTAACCTGACCTGCAACAAGTCTTGCATATTCCTACTTCTGCACTTTCACTCATGTCCTTTGCCTTGCTCTCCAGGTCTTCTTTCTACTAATCTGTATCCTCCCCACTCCACACTAATGTCCAAACAAGTCTTCGATCCACAATCAAATTCAGTTTTACCCAAAAGCTCTCTAGACCATCTCAATTCTTCATCAATTCTCTGCTAAATTTCTACAAAAAATGTTCTCATTTAGTATTTATTTATATATCTCCAAGAAGGTGTGTTTCATAGAAGCAAAGACTACACTGTGTGTGTATGTGTATAGATAGATAGGGGGGGGGGGGGGGGGGGGGGGGGATAGATAGATAGATACAAACAATCACATCCCCCACCAAACCTTGCACAATGGCTCACACGTTGTCAATACTCAGCATATATTTATTTGTAACTAATTATTTCGAAGACAGTAATTTGTAAACTTCACATTATAAGATCAAATTGAAGAATATAGTTAAAGCAAGACTATAACAACTAAATTAGGATAAACTATATATTATAAACAAATAAAATGCTTTCGAGACACGTAATTTTAAAGTAAACCTTTCATTCTAATCGTATTCCTGATCTTGTTACATTTTTAAGGCTTGTAAAACATAGGCACACTAACTAAGCAGGCTCATTTTAATTCCTCAACCTAAAATTACTAAAAAATAAAAAAATTAACTCTAAGAAATCCTAAACTCTGCTAGAGGGATGATGTTATTTCCATATATGCACAATGTAATTAACACAAATTCAATGGTAACAATAATGGCATATAAAATGAATATTGGACCTACAAAGGAGAGTACAGCAGTTTTGTGGGTTAGTGTCAAAACTTCATTAATCCACTGTATGCATACATGTCTCTAATTTTAATGGGTCTTAGAGTCCTATACTAAATTGCCCCTTAGGAAGCTAACTAAATTTGGGTGGCCATTAAAAAAAAAGAGAGATGTGAGCTATCACGTATGTATAAGACCTGGGTAAAAACTACCTTTAACATGTCCTTAATCTACAACAACAAAAAGGCAAATATAAGACGTTGAAAATACCTGGACAATCAATAAGAGACCGGTCAAGACTTAAAAACTTTAAGTGACCATAGATGAACTAGAAGGATACTCTAAAATTGACAAATTCTCTCTCACACACACACACACACACACACACACACTCGTGATACATCTGGAGTCATGTTACTCTACACTACTACATATAAATGATACTGTACCTTGATTTTAACTTCTTGTTATCACCAATTTAGAAACCAGACTTAACCACTTTTTTAATTTTAAAAGCATGCTAAAGATGTCAGATTCTAAAAAGAAAAGAGAAATATATTCTTAAATAGAAAGAATTTATTTTTTAAATGGCACAGCTCAAATACTAAAGACACACTCAAGCTGCCAATTTTTAGACCATGTTTTTTTTTTTTTTAAAATAAATATCTTTCTATTTTTGGACAAATAGGATTAAACTTCTTAGACAATTCTTTGTTGTTTTGACTTCAACAATTTATGCAAATGAGATGTTAATTAGTGTAATTGTTACTTAAATTATGCTTGTGTAAACCTCTCCATTGGTAGAAAAGTGTGGGAATCTACACAACTGGTATTTAAAGTAGCTATACTAACTCCCTTCTGAAAGCCCAGCATAGCAAGATCACTTTCATGTCTTTACAATTTGTTTTTATGAGGTGATAACATTTTTACAAATACCATCATTTTTGGTTTTTTATATTGTAAGTGACAGTCTGACATTTTACAACTGGCTTATTGAAAACAAGAATTGAGCACTCTAGCAGTAACGGACATTAACTGCTGAATAGAGATTCAGATGCTAATGAGGTGAGAGGGGCTCCAGAAAGTTTTGATAAATGCTACACACACTCTAACTAGCTGTGAATGTGGGTTGACAAAGAACATCTACACCAGGGTTCAATAAAATGTAACCCTTTAAATTAATCATACTGGCAGTATTTAATAGAATGCACAACAATCTCCTTTTCTGTTGGCTATAAAGCTGGAGAAATGCAAAGTCTTCACAAATGAATGCTCCCACATTTCCCACTCCACATTGCTACTTCCATTTGAACATCTACAGCTGTTTCAAAAGTACTTACTGTAAATAGCAAAGTATAAGCAGATTTCAGAGTTTGACTCTTTCCAACATAGGATATAATTTTTTCTTCATTTTTATGCATAAATTTAAACAAAAATTCCTAATTAAGAAAATAAATTAAGATTTGAGTGCATGGTACAAAACCCAGCACATAGTAGGTTCTCAATAAATGAGTATTGTAATAGGAAAAATTTGGCAACTTCTAAAAAGAAAAACCATCTGCTCACACAGGAAAAAATAAGAAAATTCAGGAAGTAAGGCCTTCTGTCTTCAAATTCGCAAACTTAAAGTAGGCCTTTGTTCTTCAGGGGCTGTTGGGAAACCTATTTTATTGCTTTTATAAAGAATTCTTATTATACAAGAGAAAAATAATAATGTCCTATTAAATGAAGCTATAATAAGCCTTATTATCACAAATGTCAGAGAACCTTGACTTTCTTTCTTTAATTTCAGATGCTCACATTAACCAAACTCTTCTGATTGCAAACCTGTAGATTTCAACAGACTACAGTTCAAGAGATCACCCTTATATTTCCTAAGCAAGTGCAGAACATTAACATGTTATTTCTTCTTAAAGTGACAATCCCTAATATCCTTTTTGGTTTTTGCCAATTTTAATCTTGGCAGGAAGTAGAAATCTGTGCACTCAGCAACACTGCAATCTTGCTGGCTGTCAAAATTATGTGTCAGCCAATGCCTGAGTGGTATTCTTGTCATTTCACCATGGTAAGAAACTTATCAGTCTGACATATAAAGCCTCTAAAAGTAGTGATTTATGCCAAAATGTAGATATACTTATCTACCACCTAAATTTCATTTTTTTAATTTCTACAATTATTATAACTTCCCCCAATTACATATATGAATTCTGGTTATAACTTCAAGGATGCTTTTAAAAAAATCAAGGAATAATTATAACTCAAATAGTTTTATATTAAAAGATAACTAAGTTTTAAAATGTATACATTTGTCTATATTGACATACATATGTACACATTTTAAGATGCTTACCTACAGATACTGCGTACTTTTTTAAAAAGCCATTTTCTCCCAAATAGTCTCCATGTAGACTATACATTTCTAAGCCAACAAACTAATCGTTTCTCAACAGACTGCATAAAAATACCTTTACCCTTCAGTGAGCACTGGTTCCTCTTACTTGTTAAGAGTAAAAACTCTCACTTAAAAAAAAAAAAAGTGACCAAGTAGAGAAATGTGTGCTATGGTTTAGAAATGGCCATTTAGCCAAATTGCATACCTGTGCTGTGTCAGCGTCCTGGCAGAGTCATCTCATTCCACTGGTCTAATGGATGGCAATTGAATTTAATTAACAAAACTCCTTTGACTTAGTTTCATACTGTGCTGAATGTAATGGAATCTTCTCTCTCCCATTCTTTCTTATCCTCCCTCCCTCTCTCTTTCTCTCTCTCCTTCTTGCATTTAACTAAAAATGTCCTGAACTGCCATCTACTTTAAGAATATTAAAGGATATACATTATACTTAAAGATATAATACAGTCATCTCCTTCCTCATGACTTAAATTTAGTTACTGAATTATATAACATAAAATAATTAAAAAGATACTTTAATAGTGATACACAGTATAGATTCAATTACCACAATGTATCCATTAAAGGTACTTTTATAGTATGAATAAAATACAAATCCTCTTTATGGATCAATACCAGAACATAATTCTATTCTTCCTCCTAAAAAAAGGAAGTTAACCATTATAAATCATCTTCACATGAAAATGGTAAAAAGGTATTTTTTTGAAAGTATTCTGTTAATCTCAGTATATTAAGAATGCTAGTTTCTCTTTACACTAATTTTTAAACTGTATACCTAAATTCAAGCAATATTTGATAACTAATGAATAGAAAAACTTATTTACCATTCTTTTTCATATTTATATAAATGTCTGACACTAAATTCAGAGAGACATTTCCATTAACTAAATGATATTTTCTAACTAAAATCAAGAACACACCAAAAAAGGTGTTCCTAGGGGATTCTGAGTAAATATTACTACTCTGCCTAACTTTTGCCTGGCTGGGCACTCTGAGACAAGTTCCTATGATTGATTATTGTGCTATCTCTGAATCTCTGACTTTGAACCATAACCTTTTTTGCGAACAATGACAGTTGGGACCTACCATTTGCCATCTGTAGAGATGGAGGGGGAAAAGGACTTCATGTACATTAATCAACCAATTAAGAACAGACTTAAACAAAACACTAAAGCATAATAAACCCCTGACTGCTTAATAGCTTTCTACTTTTAATAGTTGTCTTCCTGCAGTCTGCTCACAAGATTAGTAGTAATCTGTTCAAGTCTTAACAAAAATTGCATGAGGAAAAAGGAAAAAAGTAAACCCATCTAAATTGCACATTTTAAATTGTGAAAAATGATGCTTAAGTATTCTATAGTTCAAATCAAAACTTATGAGGCTGATCCACACACCACAGTATCAAAGAATCTCACATCCATATAAAATATGATACCTCTCTTGACTGAAATATCTAAAATGATTAGTATATACAAATGAGCCTCTCATTTTGAAATTTTAGATGACTACTGCATTGTTTAAAATACCACTCACCCAAAAATTTATACTCTCTTATTAGGCATGAAGTAATTTGTCAGGAGAATTTGAGGTTTCAATTATTATAACATAGAGCAAACCTAGTAAGAAAATTTGAGAAAAAATTAACAAAACTAAGTGAGGTCTTGCCCTTCCTCTTATTGAAATATGATTAGCAAATGTAATATTTAAATAGTAAGGCATTAACTCAGTCTCATTCATGAATAAAAATAAGTAGGAAACCAAGTCAAGGATGCCCATATTCACAGGTTAATGCGACACTGAACTGGAGGTACTAGCCAATCTCATAAGAAGTGCAACAAAAATAAAAGCATACGATTGAAATAGTAGAAACGAAAGTGTTATTCTTTGCACTTGATATGATTATCTACACAGTAAACACAAAAACAATTTATAGACAAATTATTAGCTGAAAACATGTAAAGATGGCTGGATGTAAGATCATTATACAAAAATTAATAGTATTTCTATGTTAGGAACATATTGGTAGAAAATAGAAAATATACTTTTAAAAATACAATTTACAAAAGCACCTTCACAAAAAATGTTCAAGATCTGAGTGAAAAATAATCAATTTATTGAAAGATAAGATCTTTAATTAAATGGAGAGACATACCATGTTCATAGATTTGACAGTTAAAAGATGTCAATTCATTCGATACATTTCTGAACAAAAGCCATACAGAATTTTTCATGGAACTTGCCAATGATTCCATCACATCATACCTGTTAGAAAGGCTATTATCAAAATGACAAGAAATAACTAGTGCTGGCAAGCACGTGGAGAAAAGGGAACCCCTATGCACTCACTGTTGCTGGAAATGTAAATTGGAACAACAACTATGGAAAACAGTATGGGGGGGGGGGGGGAAATTAAAAATAGAACTACCGTACAACCCATCAATTCTACTTCCAGGTATTTATCTGAAGAAATCCAAAACACTTACTCAAAAAGACATATGCACCCCATGTTCATTGCAGCTTTATTTACAATAGCCAAAATATGGAATCAACCAATCAAGCTAATTTACAGGCGGATGAATTGATAAAGAAATTGTGTTACACACACACACACACGGGGGCACACACACACACACACAGATACTATTCAGATAAAAAAGAATGAAATCCTGCCATTTCTGAGAACATGATGGACCTTGAGGACATTAACTACGTGAAAGAAGTCAGACAGAGAAAGACAAATATGGTATGATCTCCCTCACATGTAGAATTTTTAAAAAAGAAAAACAAGCTCGTGGATAAAGAGAAGAAATTGGTGGCTGCCAGAGGCAGAGGGTGGGAGGATGGGAGAAACAGGTGAGGGGTGTCAAAAAAAAAAAAAAGAAATTCAATACCAAAAGTCTATTTGAAACCACAATTCTGTGGCCCACCTTGATGGATATAAAAATAACATTAAAATAAATAAATATATATGGAATAGTGAAGGGTCAAGAATAATCAAAAACACTCCTAAAAAAAAAAGGTATGAAGGATTTGCCTTAGCAGATATCAAAACTAACTATAAGGGCTTAGTAACTAAAACATAGTGTTGGTATGTTATAGATAAATTGATCATTGGAACAGAGCAGAGATTCCAGAAACAGACATACACAAAAAGGAAAACATAATAAACAACAGAGGTGGCACTGAAGATTATTTGGGGAACTAGAGAAACTATTCAATAAATTATGGAAGAAAACTTATTCATATAGATTCAGTTAAAATTGGATCCCTCCCTAATACCACACACAAAAATAAATTCCAAATGAAATACAACCTTAAATATGAGATGAACATTTAAAGGTGTATAAAAAATAACATATATTTCTAAACTTGGAGTAAAGGATATTTTAACAAGGCACAAAAGCACTAACTGTAAAAGGATTAATAAGCTTTACTGTATTAAAATTAAGAATTTTTGTTCATTAAAGATACCTTTTTTTGTTAATAAAAAATACATAAAGAAAAAAAAAAAAAAAAGCCACAAACTATGAAAAGATATCTGCAAACATATAATGCAAAAGAGTAGAACCCAAGATATATAAAGAACTTTTAACAAACAAGAAAAAGATAAGCAACAAAATGGAAAAAACAAGGAGTAAAAGACATGAGAATTTACTTCACAGAAAAGGAAAGATGTGACTCATAGATACACAAAAGATGTTTAACTTCCTTATTAATCAAATTAAGACCACAATGAAATATCATTTTATAGCTACCAGACTGGCAGAAAGTGTTGGAAGGATGTTTATCAACAGAACCTTTTGTATACTCTACTGCTAATAAGATTGTAAACGGATAAAACTACTTAATAAAACAAAATAACATTATTCTTTTTAAAAATGTAAAATTTACACACCCTGTGATTCAACAATTCCACTCTTAGGTACATACCCTAAATAAACTTTTATACACATGCTCCAAAGTCATGTTACCATTCATAACACTTGCTAATAGCAAGAAACTAGAAACATCCCATAGATCATCACATACTGGCATATTATAAATGAAAGAACAATAAATTACAGTACACGCAGCAACATTAGAAACATAATACTGAGTGAAAATCAATTTCCAGAAGCATATATGTATATGAGTGTATATATATATATATATATACACATAATTTTTATAAAACTTAAGAAAAACCAAACAATATATTTAGTAAATACAAATGTCATGAAAACATTTCTTTTTTAGGAGGAGAATGATAAATACTTAGGATAATGAGTGACATTTTCAGGGAACAGAGAAGCAAATGCAAAATATTGGTAATGTTCTCTTTCTTGAGTGGAGTGATAGATTCCTCTGCTTCATTTCATTATTATGTATTATAACTTACATATATTCTCGCATTGAAAAATGAAGTAAAAAAAAAAAGAAATCAAACTAGTAATGTTTTTATTAAAAGGATTTTTCATAATATCTTAAAACCTTTCAGCAACAGGCTTGAAAAGATTTAAAAGAAAATACATGAATAGTCAAATTAGGGAGAAAAAAATCTTCATTTTTACTTGACTGATGTAATTTGTATTATAAATCAATCTCAGCTTCCCATGCAAACAGGGAAGATGCAGCCATACAGGAGTTAATTCCGTATAGACAAATCCAAACAGCAGATAATCTACATCTCTGTTTGGCTTAAAATGTACAACTCAGTCTTTTAACATTCCATTTTATGTCTTGATTGTGCTTAGTTTCAAAGAAACTTCTAGTCTTGGGAAAGGGCTAAGAAAGCATGATCCAGGTTTGTTGTAAATAAATAGCTGGGCAGTAATACAAACACACAGACACACACACACACACCCCATATCCCCCATATCGTATATCACGTATCACATATTTTATATATGTATATATAGGAAGACATCAACAAGGTAGGATGTTTGCAGTTTGACAGAGAGGGGTTGGTAGATGAGTACAAATCTTCCTTCCAATGATAATATTCAATATTTGTTTACAGAATTGAGTTTCTATGAATAATCTCCAAAAGAAATTTTTTAAAAACCTGGCCGAAGATGAGCAGCATGCAGTACTCAAAGATGAACTTATCTGAATTAAGGAGTTCCTTATTTTATCCCAAGCCCAGTCTGAAATTTACTACAACTATTTCTGTAGGTATATAGATATACTAGTCTTTAAAAAGGCATTCTACTTCAAAATGCCTTCTCTGGTGTACTGAATTAAGAAATCAAAATAGTGATATCTCTCCAACCATACTTTCCCAGAATGAAAGTGATCATCTTCTCTTAGATCAAAAATATAATTAGAGAATTAAGTAATAATTAAATGAGTTAGAATTTCACTGATAAGCATTATAGGGGCTGATATAAAGTTACTCTGAACCAGTCAAGATCTCTCCACTATATGCCATCTAAACATACACTCCCCATAGCTTGAGAGGTGTTTGACCAGTCACACGGAACAAAATATGAATAGTATAAGAAAGGCCATGAATTCATTGCTATAGCATTAACTACATTATAAAATAAGAAAATAAGCAATTTTTTACAAGATGCTATAAGTCCACTAAATATCTCTTATAGCAATCGAAAATACTCTAAGGAAGAGAAAAATTAAGTGTTTCCTAATTCAAGTTCTTAATATTAAACATAATTTTAGTATAACTTTAAGAAAGAAAAAATAGTGACATTTACCTCTTCAATACTAACTAATGTTTTTGTCATTTAAAGATAATTTATGAGTTTTGTATGAAAATCTACAACATCTGAGGTACCTCTCCTTCCTAAGATTCTTATTACCTTATTAACTAGCTGCACATTGGTCTTGACCTAACCTTACACTTCAGAAATAAAAATGGAGTTTCAAGAAGATACATAAGAAACAGCAAGTTTTCTATTAAACAGTTATAAAATGTCCAAATCCTGGGAAGCACACTGGGAAAATCCCATGCTTTATACCACTTTGCAAAGTCAGGCTGGTACACTATCCTCTCTGCAGCTTTGAGATCCAATTAGACTATAAGTGAAAAAAATTGCATTTTAGTTTTCATTCCCCACCAGAATATTTTTGGTGATTGTTTGCAAAGAAGATAGCAAGAATTTCATCCCTTTTAGCATTCAATGAAAGCACAAAAGAAGACTTTTCTTGGTCTTTTTAAAGCAAATTAATTTTCATATGATTTTAAAAGTTTTTGTTTTTCATTATGTATTTTTAAGGTTTCAGGAAAGAAAAAAGAAGAAAGAAAAGATATTCTGTCAAAATGCTTCCATTATCCTTTGCTGAAACCAGTAGGAGCTTTTAGATACGAAAATGGGGCCAGACGGAAACACTTTATGGGAAAATCTGCAGTGGAACGGTTTTGATAATGAACATGCCTAGAGAAATAAAACCATGAATGCTGTATGTGTTGGGGGAAGAAACTCTTATCTTCAGCTGGGTTCTGTTTCCCTTAGAGAGGCTTATGTTACCTTACAATCAATAGGTCTCCAATTAAACAAAGAAGATTTACATATGCTGGTACATTTTGGAGCTAATGAAATTGGTCTAACAGTTTTAATGAGAGTAAAGCGTTGGGTAGGAAGGCAACTTATTAGTTCACCACACATAATTGTGTCCAACTCCTTAATTCTGATTTTTAACTTTTCTACTACTACTGCCTTTGGCTTCCTCCAACTTAGAATACGTAACCATGCCAAAATGTACCTTATTCAGTGAGGAGAGACATACAAACCTGCAAATATTCTCCCAAGATAAGGATATGATTGACACATTCCCTGCAGAGCATGAAAGTATGTGATTCAAACCGCCACCCCCCCAAAAAAAAGTACGTCCATCCTGAGGAGAGGGTTCCATTTTAAATCAAGATTATGCTCTTTAAAAATTCGAGAACATGAAACTAAAAATCCTTTATCTCCCCTCCTCGCTGAGTACCTAGCACACAGCAGGTACTTGAGAAGTGACTGTATAAAGATGATTTCCTCACATAAGCTGGAACAATGGCTATATTACTCCTGTCACTTCCAAATCATCTTTTCTAGGTTAGCAGTTCAGATAAAAGTCAAGACCAGGATCTTAGATGGAAAAACAAATAGCCTGATAATATTCTATATATATGTCTAGCACCACCAAACTTTACTTTTCAGAATTATAATTATTTGCATGTCAATAACCCCTTTAGGTTAACATGAAACCAGATTTTGGTAAAGAAACAGAAATCAATTAACAAGATAGGGTGAGAAGGAAAATTATTTGGCAAAAAAAAAAAAAA
>KE774389.1:5861-27750 GCA_000465285.1 Eidolon helvum | reverse complement strand
GAGAGAGAAGAAGCTGCTAAAAGATAAACAGGCAAAAGGGCATGTTTCTGTGGGCTGAATAGGGCTCCACAGAAGAATTCCATGTTGGGCTGTCTAAATATCATGCAGTCCAAGAGGGGTGTGAACTGCTGAGCCAAGAGATGAAGAATGAACCAGAGAGGCACTGTCTCCAATGAGGGAAATACAGGAACGATTTCCTCTGATGACTCCAGGAGATGGGGCAGGGGAGAGTCTTCGAAGGACCCACGAAAGTACTCCAAAAAATAAATAAAATCAATGTTTGGACATCTGCCAGACCCAGAAGGCACTAATGCCATGTTACAACTGTCCAGGTCTATTGAGGTCATTTCTGTCCCTTCCTTCTCTCAATTTTTCAACCTTAGAGGAGCTAGAGATAGCACTGAGTCTGGGAGAATAAACAGAAAAGGAATAGGAGAGAAGAATCATAGAGTTTCCTGCCCCATTGCAGGTTTCCTCTCCTGAACCAGACTAAGCTAGGACAGGGGGTGAGCTTTGAATTGAATGAGATACAGTTTTAATATTGAATTGATCTAGATTTTTTTAATACCTGAAAAATCAGCCTAAATGACCAGAAATGCTATAGGATCTACCGGAGATAATATCAGGTCAAGGGATGGTAGATTTGACACAGAACAGGGGAAAAATAGTGCTGTTTAAAAAATAAAAGTGAGTTTTGCCTTCCCCTTGCAAAGTTCAATTCATTCACTAAATCAGGGAAAGATACCAATAAAAGTATTCAGAAACAATATCTGGGTAAACAGATTTCCTTGCTAAGCTAAAACAACCAGTATCTATTAATATTTTAATACAAATTGTTTTTACATATATTACCTTTGCTCTAAAGTTTCAATTTGACAAATCATAGTGTTTCCTATTGATTTCCTATCTACGGACGTTGCTTTCTCAACCGTTTTTATAGTCTTAATGTTACATTTAAACCTACAATGGGACATGCAGTTCATCCTGATTTGAAAAGAATAAGAATCCTCAGAGTATGTGCCACTAAACCATCATTGTCTTAGAAGATTCACTGACTCTAATAAATGTGGAGTTAGAGAGTAGTATAACCCAAATAAAACAAGATTTTTTGGTTTGTAAGCAATCTATCAAATGACTATTCCCATGACTAAAAGATTGGTTCTTAGCAAAGACATATATTTGATTTGGTGGCCACATGCTTTTCACAATGTTGACACCAACTAGTCCTTCAAAACAGAAACCTATGAGTCTTGATTTTTTAATTTCCTTTTTGCAAGGAAACATTTCTTTGAATATTTGTATGTAGTATATACAAAGTTTAAAAATTGAAAACAAATACCTATATACTTACTCACAATCCAGAGTAAGAAACAGAATTTTATACTTTTAAGACCTTGGATGCCCCCAACCCAACACAGCCCTCTCCCTTCCTATCTAATGCCAACTATTATTTTAAATATTAGGTTTATCGTATCTTTGATTTTTCTAGAGTACTACCTCAGATGTATGCATCTCTAAAAAATATATCATTAAATTTTGAATGTTTTCCAATGGTATATAAATGATGTAATACTGTGTGTTTACCTTTGAATCTTGCATTTTTCATTCAACTTTATGTTTTGACATTCATCTACAATGTGTATGGCTGTATTTGACTTATTTTCACTGAAATAAATTCTTCTTTGAAAAATTCAATTTTATGACCATACCACAATTTTATTCTCCTGTCCAGTGACATTTGGATTATTTTAGTTTTTTGCTATTACAAATAATTTTGCTGTGAACATTTCTGTACATGAAATCTTTGACACCTGTGCAGGGGTCCCTTGGGATATACCTAGGAGAAAAATGGCTTTACAGTATAATGTTCTGCTTTAGGCATCAGCATGATGAAAGTTTAATTGCTCAATTCCTGACGGTCTTAGTAGGAGTAAAGTTACATGCCATTTCAGTTTTAATATCTATTTTCTGATTATTAAGAATGCCAAGCATCTTTTCATTTGTATTTTTCAGCCACTAATGGATCCTTTTCTATGAATGCTTGTTGATACATTTTGATCATTTCCTATTGGATTTTTTCTTTTTACTTTGTTAATTTTTAAGAGTTCTTTGTAAATGCTGGATATTAATTACGGTCTGGTTATGTATGCCAGAAAGAGCTTAGCTTTCACATCTTTACAATAACCTTTCACAAAAAGGGAAGCTTTTAATTTTAAGATGAGATTTATCAATATTTTGACATTTGTTTAAATAATTCTTACATTATTATGAGAACTTTATGCTATATCTTCTTTTAAAAGTTTAACGCTTTTGCTTTATATATTTAATCCTTTATCTATATGAAATTGATTTTCATAATTGCAGTGAGATTTGGACCCAATTTCATTCTTTCCTCCATGTCTTAGAATTGTACCCACACTCTTTATTGATTAGTACTTTTCTTCTCCAGTAATCTGCAATACCACCCATTATTTATCAAGCTTCTAGATATCAGTGAGTTTTTTTCTGGTGCATATTATGTGCCACTGATCTATTTCCTATCTCTAAACTGACACCACACCATTTTTATTGTCACTTTAATAGATCTTGATATTTAGCAACTTCTCTTTGTTCTTCAGCTGTCTTTTGGTGTGAAAGAGGTTAGGCATATTTTGCTGGTTTGTAACTGCTAGAATTAACCTTGCAAGTTCCATGAAGGACCCTGTGTGTTATATAACAATGGCATTCCTGAAAAAAATTATTCCAGTTCGAAGTGATCAAAGTTAGCAATGAGAGCACTAAGCCATATTGACCTCATGGCCTCTTGAGAGGATGTGTTCTCTCTGATCTGTCAATCTCGAGTGTTGCCCTATTCCAAACCATTCTCTGCTTGCAGGCTAAATGATTTTTTTTGAAGATGTAAATATGACCATGTCTGTTATTTAAAACTTAAAATGATTTCCATGGCCTTTAGAGATAAGTCCAAAATCCTTGGTATGTCCCCACAGGCCCTCTATGATCTGACCTTTGCTTATTTCTCCAGTCTTATCTCTCCTTCACTTCTCTCCTTTAGTTATGCTTTAGATCATCATTGACATCATGCTCCCCACCCCAGTTTAGAGCTGTGTCATCCTTGTGTCCCAAGGTCCCCTCTGAAATAGTTGGGAGCCTGTTGATCTTTCTTTAAAGCACCTCCCCATCTTTCCTCTGTCCATTTCTCTGTTCTTCTCGGCTCCCATATTTACACATTCTTGCAATATCATCAGTACTTTTAAGGAGGACCTTATTCCATGTGGAAGTTTAGAATTATAAGCAACAGAATACTGATGAAATGTGGCTTAAACAATATAGATTTGTTTTTCTCATAAAATAAGAAATCCATAGGTAAGTGGACCCAGAATTGAATTCAGCTGCTACATGATGTCGGAGTAAACGTCTTCCTGCTTCCTTTCACTATTCCCTCATGGTCTCAAGAAGGCTGACAGCAACAAGAAGGTTACAGCATTTCCCACCATCAAAGAGAGGAATAAGGTCTTCTCTTCACTATTGTTTTTTTCTATTAGGGAGGAAAATATTATCTTAGAAATCAACTAATGAGACTCTCTTTCATGTGCCCTTGGCCATTTGCAAGAGATATGAGTCAGTTTAGTATCAAATTTCTGCTAAAAGAGGCTGCCTCTGTCCTCAAATTGAAAGGTAAGGGGAAGAGCAGTCGGAAAGTGTCTTGATTTGTGATATGTTTATATACTATAAACACTAATGGCCATGTAAATTTCTTCTATATTGACTTGTGGAGAAAAAGTATGCTGAAATTCAGAGATGACTATTGCAAATCTATTTGATAATATCTTGAACTACTCTGTCCAATATGGTTGCCTTTAGCCACATATAACTTTTAAAAATAAAATTTACATTAATTAAAATTAAATAAAATTTAAAATTCAGTGTCTTAGTTATAGTACTCATATTTCAAGTATTAAATAGCCACATATGGCTAATGCTTTGATTAACAGATAAAAGAAAAATACATTTCCATCACCACAGAAAGTTCTATTAATTAGGATTGATTTAGAGCCTACTTAGAAAAACTTTCTAAGAGCTGATTCAGACAGGGCCTGTAAGAGTGTCTTGTATATTGACAGTCATCAATAAATATTTACTAAGTTGAATATTTACTCAGAGGTATTAAAATAGATTTAATACCTCTAAGTCCACTGTTTTTTTGTTCTACTTGATTAGGGAGAACTTTGTTCTAGTTAGTTCTCTGAATAAGTCATCATAAATTCAATCATATGATACAGTTACATCTATCTGTCTTTCTACTTTGTAATTTAATAAATAAAATTTTTAAGCATCCACACTCTTGGAAGGTCGAAGTACAAAATAACATTGTCAAACAAATAGTGATGACTTGTATTGCAGGCAGAATAACTGTAAACATATTGAAGACAGTTAATTACTCAGAATATTTAATGGGTTTTATTAATGTAAGTTCAATCCATTAATTACTTTCCAACACTTACTCTTATTAATGTATAAGTGTAAATAAAAGTAAAACTCAATTATTATGTAACAATAAATTCAACAGTTTCACACAAGTACTTTAGACTCTAGCAAAGTTAACATACATACAATACAGTGCCCTGAAAACATTATGCTATTCTTCCTCCCACTCCATAACAAAGGATATTTAATACACATACCTTGCATTTTTGTTTTTTTTTTTGGTTTTACTTTTTTAAACCTTTAATTTAAAATAGTTGTAGATTATTCACAGGAATTTTCAAAACTAGTACACATATGTCATATGTATCTTTTACCCATATTGTCCAAATTGTTGGTTCATCTTATACAACAGTATCCAATACTGATAGTATAGCATCAAAACCAGGAAATTGACATTGCTACACTATCTGTGTACAGTTCTATGTCTTTTAATCACATGTGCAATTTCAGGTAATCACCACAATCAAGACTGTCATCACTATTCCTTTTCTAATGTTCCAGTCTTAGGATGATCATTTGCTTGGTGGTTTGTAGCTGTGAACATATATTTAAAACTTTTGAGGGAATACAGTGAAACATGAGGATTATTATGATTATTGTAAGCAGAAAAATTATCAATGTTTGGAGTGTACTTCAGAAACATGTTCCTCAAGCCCCAAGCCAATCAAAATCAAATATGTCAAAGAAAGACCCTCCTGAAGGAGTTACTTTTTAAAGCCAGTGGCTTGCTCAGTGAGGTTATGCAACTAAGTTTCAATTTCCCTAGAAATGTTAATCCAGGTGCAGCAGGTGATGTTGGCCACATCAGACAACTCCTTGATGAGCTAAAAGATAAACGAGGGCTATCCTATTGTCAAAAACAACTTTGGTAATAGTCTACGAATTTTTCTTGGACAGATATTTGTCCTATTAGTGGATTCTGCACAATTTTCAAGAGTTAAGGAGAAGTTCCTGATCGTATTCTCATCTACATTTACTCCTAACCAGGAGAGTAGAGCCCTGTCAAAGGAAGTGAGTCAAGAGTCATGAACACCTCCTGGTTGGTCCTTTCTAATTGAGTATGTAAACTTAGGGGAATTAACCAATAAAGTGTTTTAATTCATTTGTGGACAGTTAGTGGCACAGTTTGATAACCTAAGAGCCATTGCCTCATTATGTACCAGGCCCAAGGAGAGTGGTAACCAACACAGACAAAGATAAACCATGTCAGGGCACAAACCATTTCTGCTAAGTTGATAATTTTAATGGATTCATTAGCAGGGATTGTTGTATTTACCCATTCAAGCCAGTAGTCAGTGAGTTTTTAGTTCATTCAGAAATTTTCCTAGACTAAATTCAGAATTGTTCTAAATACCTTTCAAAGATGGGTGCTGCTGGTGAGGTCTTTTTATGATTGGGGACAGATCTGATGTAGGTAATCATGAGAATGTGAAGGTGCAAATGTACTAAGGTTTATATAGCTATTTGTGTTTAACCAGGTATGAACAGTTATAATTGGAGAAATGTAAAAACAAAGCAATGGATATTCTGGCCATAAGACTTGAACTAGGGGAGTCAATCATAATTTGCTGTGACATTGGGAATAGAAGAGAAATTGGTCACAGAGAGGACCAGGGAGTCTTGTAGTATCGTAGATAGATTGGAATCTTTGATGCTAAAACATATCTAGCCACCTGTAAGGTTACCCCAGTCCCCCTTAGCAATAGCCTGGAAGATAAAAATGATGGCTTTATCTTTCCAGGCCAATGACAGAATAAGAAAAATAAGAGTGAAAGAAGGGCTTTCATGTTTAGTTAAAGTATGAAGTCTTGATCAGCATCTCTGCGGAAGTAGTTTACCTCAATGTCTGCTACTTCTCTCCCATGGCAGTTTGATTCAGAGGTCTCCAGCCTTTGTATAAGACCAGATGTCAGGTGGAGCCTTCTTTATGTGCGAGACGTGTATCCAGGATCAATGTCTTCTAGTTTTACAGCAGTGTCAGTGATAAAGAACACTTGGTAAAGTGCCTTCTTGTAGGGTTTGAGGGTTGTCTTCCTCTGATGACATTTTCAGAATACCCAGTTACCAGACTCCAGACTGTGACCAACAGAATCCTTTGAATTGGGATCTTGGAAAGCTTCTTTAACCTGTTGATGATAATCTTTAGCATAAGACATTAAAGACTTAACAGTAACTGGTCACACCAACATGGACAACAAGGGATCAGCAGAAGGTTGAATACCAGTAGACATTGGTCTACTGGTGACTGTCTCATATGGAGTGAGTTTATTTTTCTCAAGTGGGGTCTGTGAAAAATCAGCAAGACCAAAGTTTATACCTTAGGTCAAGAGAGTACTGTAGTTTCAGCAATTTTAGAGATTTTAAGTTTGAGGTTCCCATTAGTTCTTTCAACATTGCCTGATGATTGAGAGTGATAGGGGCAGTGATACTTCTAAGAATTTTGCAAGTTTTTTGTTAAGACTTATATGAAGTGCTCCCATATATTGTATATGAACAATCCCATTTACAAAAATTCACCATTCCCTTGCTTATCCCATTAGATATTACAATTTCTCTCACAGGTATTGCAGGAGTAACTACAGGTGGCACTACACTTCAAAGAGAGCTATGGGAAGAAACTACCAGGGCCATCAAGGAGACAGTCTTTGCCCTGACCCAAAGCCAGGAACAACTGAATTCCTTAGCAGATGTAGTGCTTCAAAATTGAAGAGCCTTAGATCTTCTGTCAGCAGGACAAGGGGGAGCATGCATCTACCTCAAAGAAAAATACTGTTTCTATGTCAATTGATCAGGCCAAGTTTTCCCATTTATACAATCCCTTCTCCTACCACTTGTTGTTTCCCTGATCTTACTTTTTATTCTTCTCCTCCTAGGACCATCCTTCCTAAATTGTAGTATTCCATTTGTTTCTTTCAGAGTCCAGGAAATTCATCTCCATCTTCAAGGGAGATATCACCCAATCCAGTCAGTTGACCCTATACCATATTACGGACCCTTAAATAAATATCAGTAACTTTCATCTCCAGTTGACAGAGAGCAAGTATAGAAACCGAATTCTCCACCTTTGTCCCTTCTCAGCCTGAAGTAGCTAGAGCAGTCATATCACCCCAAAACCCCCAATGATTTGTGTCCTGAATATTTGAGATGGGAAATGTTAGGTATTTAGGCAGGCATGCATGACAGGAGTGAAGGCTCTGCACTGTAACCATAGAAACCTCCTTTGAAGACCTTCCTTAAGGACCTCCCAGAAACACCCATTTTATGCTTATAAATTACCTCTACTTCCTAAGGCATAAAGGCCATAAAAGCTGCTGGCTTAAATCAGCCACAAATGCATGCTCAGAAAGTACTACCCTACCCATAATCTCAGCCTCATTATACCATCATTACAATATCATACATATATCCAGAAGTTCATGAATCTAATTATAACAGACTGAATTTGGGGTATAAGCACATGCTCAGTAAGCCAAAAGTTATGTGGCAGGCAACCGTCAGTCAAGGTAACCTCACATGCAAGTCATCTAGGACCTCCCATCACCACCCAAATATAAACGGATCTTCCTACTTTTGCTATTACAGCTCTTCGCTGGTGATCCACCCCTGGAGCATACTCTGCCTTTTTTTTCACCTCCCAAATTACATGGGGCTGCAGCCTTCCTTGGCATAGCCTGTCTCCTTAAATGTACTTTTGATAAATCTTGCTTTTTCTAAATCTCGCTGAACTGTAAAACTTTACTGCCTCAGCAGAGAAGAACCGAGGACCCCCTCCATGTCACTGGGGCAATGCCAGATTTCACATTACCCCAGTGGTAACACAAAGACCGATCCCCTGCTCACATACAACACAGATACCTTGTTAGGTAGCTAGTCAGACATGAGTAACAAGGGGGAACAAAGGAATAGAGGCCCAGCCTAGAGACAGCTCAAAGAACACCCCAATGGTAGTAGAATTCTGGGTACACATATGCACACTAGGCAAAGTAATATAGCAACCAGGTGTCAATCAAAATGACTTCACTTGCCATTCACCTAAGAATGCCCTTGGAGCCACTTATCATGGCCCAAATAAAAGGCAGACATTCCCGCTTCTGTGTCCTTTTTGCTCTCCTGGAATCCCTTCCCTTGTTTCCCTTCTGGGCACCTCTCCCTTTTTGCTCTTCTGAGTTCTCTCTCCTTTTGGTGGCCTTCCGTGGCCTTTTTGCCCTTTTGTAGCCATTGTGGCTTCTTTGTGTTGATTACAGTGCCGAGACCATGTGCCTCCCTGGGGCATACTTTGTCTTTCTAAAGTATACTTTTAATAAAACTGTTAAATCTCAATGACCTATAATTCTTCACTGCCTCATTTGAGGAAGAACCAAAGAAAAATGCTAACTACACATCTGTGCCGTCGTTATCCCTCTTCCTCCCTACTACCGTTGGGGTGACACTGAACTCTGATTGGTCCCAACAGTGACAACCTGACTGCCGGTAACATTCCCAGCAATGTTTATGGATAATTTGAGCCATCTTAATTGCACAATAGTGAATGAAGGAATATAAAAACTAAAAAATGGAGTTTTCCATGGATCCTGGAAGAACCAAACGCTGTCTTGGGTTTCTCATAGTTCTGGCTCTTCATTTAATTTACAACCATTGTTCGCCCATTGTGACTTCTCTGATTCAGGAACAGACTGTTGTCATGTTGCAAGGACATTAGGGTAGCAAAAGTCTGGCTATGAGGGATCACTTTTTACAGAAGCAGAATGGACTTTATCCACATGTGCCATCACCTTTACAGAAGTGTCTGTTGCTGCTGCGTTTGCATGAAAGTTAGCTGAGGCACTTTTCTCATGCTCAGGTTCAGTTTTTTTAGTTTGAGCCTCTATTCTGGTGACAACAATTTCAGAAGGTAAGAGAATTGTTAAGAAGATTGTTTACTTTTGTCCATTTCTGAGTAGGGTCCAGGTGGATGTAAGAAAACCCCTTCATTTCTATAATATCCCCAAATCATGGATGACCTCAAAGGGATGCTGGCTATCTGTATAAATATAAGCAATTTTTTTTTTCTGATAGCTGGCATGCTCTGGTAAAGGCATGGAACTCTGCTCATTGGAGTGATTTGGCTTGTGGAGTTTTCTCCTCTCTAGCAGTTCATATCAGATAGTAACAGCATAGCCAGTTTAGAAATTCTCTTTTTCATTTTCATACTATAACCTACCAACAAACAAGTTTAGATCCAGATTAGTCAAAGGAATATCTCTTAAATTAGGACATGCTCTCTTGAAATAGGGCATTCTTACCTTGCAGTCATGGGGTTGCCTTGATCAGGCAAGGGTAGTAATGTGGCAGGATTAAGGACTTTGCAACACTTAAGATGTAGAATAGATGGTAAAATGAAAGGATCTCATAGGAGGTTAATCTGCTTGCAGAAAATGTTGAGTCAATTTAGAGTTAAGAAGACTTTGTACAGTGTGTGGAGTTTGTAAATAAATGTTATTTCCTCTGGTTAAGTCGGCTGACACTTCTATTAACTTTGCAGATGTGGCTGTAGCCTTAAGGCATCTGGGAAAAGCATGAGCAGCTGAATTAAGTTGTCTGCTATAATAAGCAATAGGCCTCTGTTTATTGCCATGTTCTCCTGTAAGCATTCCTGGGCTTGGTTATCTCTTTCATGCACAGGTAAAAGGTTTTGAATAGTTGGTAGCCCTAAGGCAGGTGTTCTTGAAGTGCTTACTTCAGTTTACAAGAACCTGCTAATGGTTATCTTTCCAGGAAGGGGTTCAGAAATGAAATTTTGATAAGTTTGTATAGAGGGGAAACTAATAGAGACAAATTAGGAATCCATGGTCTGTAATAACCAGCCAGGCCTAGAAATCCACAAAGCTGTTGCTTAGTTTTCAGCCTAGGAGATTTTTAGTAGCCGAGGGGATTTTTTAATTTGGAAAATTTTTTTTTTTTTTTTTTTTTTTTTAGATAGCTGGATCCCATCAACTCTTAGATTATAACCTAGACAATGCATAAACAATGTCTGGAGATCATTTTATTTTTTTACTAGAGACTTTATTTTCTTTTTCTATTTGCAACAAATGAAATCTTTTATGACTCTTTGGTAACTGAACACAGCAAGAGGTCATCTACATATTGTTCCTAGGGAACTGGAGGGTGCTTAAATCTTGGTGAAGTACTTGGAAGAAATAAGAATGGGCCTCAGTGAACCCTTGAGGCATGCCTGTTCAGATGTATTGTTGATTGTTCCAGGTAAAGCAAATAGATATTAGCTGTTGGGGTCTACAGAAATGTTGAGGAGGGCTGAACAAAGGACTACAACAGTGAATTATTTTGAGAATGGTGCAAATTGTGACAAAGGGTTTTTGGGTTTGGAACAACTGGGAAAGGAGGAAAAACTTCTTGTTGATACTCTAAAGTTTTGGACAAATCACCATCTCTGCCCATTAGGTTGCAAGACTGGCCAAATCAGTGGGCTAAAAGGCTAGTACAGGGAAATAATCATTCCTGGGGAATTAGATCTTTGACTATGAACGTGAGGCCAACATGGTCTCAAGCTTTAATGGATATTGAGGCAATTTAGGAAGAGGTTTAATTAGTCTCTTTGAATTTTTATAGGCTCTGCACTTTTTATTCTCCCAATGTCTGTGTTAGAAATAGCCCACAGATTTTTGAGCACCTTAACTGAATTAGGAGACTTTTGTTGAAATTCTTTCTCTTCTATGTCAAGAGCAGATTGTAAGAAACATAAAAGATTAGGTTAAGGGTGTTCAGGAAATATAAGAAGAGGTCTCCATTAAAGGTAAATGTATCATCCCTTTTGATTTAGAAAGGAGATTTCTACGTAATAGTCAGGGGCAGTATCACATAGCAGAAAAGAACATTTTTCAGTTAAAGGTCCAGAGTCATTTGTAATGATTGAGATCAAAACATTCTGAATTTATTAGATACCTCCACTGCGGAAACTTCTTTTTCATTCTGAGGGATGTTTATCCTATGAGAGAGGGGTTTAAAGTAAATAGTGTAACTCTGGTATCTACCAGAATCTGTCAGGATTTTCCATTAATTTTAATTTTAGTTTCCCCTTGGCTGTTTAAGGGAATTAGTGATACCAGTTGACGGGAGAGTTCCTCAGAGTCTTGTTAACCCTGGGAGGGGCCCATATAGGGGCCCTATCTTGGGGCCAGACATGGGGGCATTTGAGTTGAAGTTGAAGAATTTGCACTGAGCCTTGGAAGAGAATCTTTTCTCCAGTGTCCCAGTTTATTACAACTGAGACATTAATTTCTGCACTAATGTTTCAATAATGGACCCATAGGAGGGTGTAATGTGAGAGGTTCTGGTGTTATTTGAGCTCTCTGACCTTGAAGCTGTTGTAGGTGTAAAGCCAATAGCCTGGCAGACTTTTGTGTATGGTCTTGCTCAAAAGTCCTTTCTATATGCTCAACTATGATTATGAATTCAGTCAGACTGGAAGCCTTCCATTCTATTTTCTCCCTTTTTTCAATCCACTAATCTCAGGAAATTATCCATTTACGAAAAAGGCTAATACAGTAGGTAGGGTAACCTCATTTATTGTATGGTACCTAAAATGCCATAGGAAGAGGGCTTCCAAACAAACTTTAAAGTCTACCACAGATTCAATCACTCTTTGTATATTTGAAAAATAGACCAATTATGCAGGCAGAGAACACTCAAGGACTGGCTTATAAGAGATCACTTGCTATACTGCAAGCTTTCTCTGGTCCATGAGGGGATCACGATGAAGATCAACTATCTTGAATATCATCCTTGGGTTTTGCCATTTTGTTCCCCACATTCATTTTGAGGCTTCACCAGGTCCTACTAGCATGTGCACAAACTAATAAAGACCTGGCATGGCAGCACAGGGTCTTAGAACCTGACAATGACCCTGAATTCTTCAAAAAAGCTTTTGGGGATCCTCCATAGGTTTAGGAAATTCCTTATGACCCTTAGTTTGGCCTTTGACTAAGGAGTGAAATCTAGCTAAGAATTGCTTGTAACCTCAAGTGGTGTTATTTTAAAAGGTAACTATTTAACAGTCTCTCCAGAGTGCAAAGGCAGCTCAGACAGTTAGGAAAGCACAAACACTCAGGAAAAGAAAAATAGAGGGGAGCGGTAGCAGTCATATCAGCCTTATTGTTTTTTGTTTAGGTACCTTTTTTGTCTTTACGTCTCCGTTAACTTTTTGCAATACATCTTCCAATGAAGCTATTTTGGAATCACGAAGGCTTTTGAAACTTCTGTATACCAATTAAAATAAGTGTCTCATTCTGTTTATTTTCTCAAATCAATGATCTTGTCTAATTGGAACATTCCCCATAACGGTCATTGTAATTCTAGGTTGTTTTCAAGAAGATTTTGCCATTTTTGTAAATATCTGCGACTTCTGGGACCAAGTTCTTGGAAATAACATAAGTAGGTAGTGTGCTTGACTCTTTGGAGCTTAAGAATCTCATTATTTTTTAGCTAAGCCTTTGGGTCTCTGAGAACCAAACTAATATCTAAGGGGGGTATACTACTAGGTTGGAGATTTTGCGATGTTTTACAGTTTATAGTTACACAGAACTTTTCTTGAGTTTGGCAGATGATTGAGTATCAATGTACCCCATTTCATGACCAACCTATCTCAACACGGAGTCTGAGGTGATGAGTGCTTTAATAGCTTTTAAGAACTTGACTCATACTCAGCAATTTTTTTGGTTTCTTTTGCTTTCAGGATTCCTATTAGTAATAGCCTTTAAATACACAACAAAACAAACATGTGCACCTTAATATACCAGCAGTAACCAAGAGATATTACTACAAACTAGCTAAGAGAAGGCCCTGTGTGCATCACCAGAAATTTCATACCTGCAACTAAAAGGACTAAACCAGCAGACCACAAATGGGGACTGAAAACTGGAGGTGGGGAACGGAGAAAGTGAGGAAAGGACTGAGCCAGCAGACCCCAAAATGATGACTGCACTGGATTCCCAAAGAAAAGGGGAATTGCAGACTGGAAAGCCAATTAGATCACAAGCTCAATGCAAAGAAGGCAGAGCTCAGAACTGGAAGGAACTTACCACAGCCCCTAGAAAAGGTGACAAAAACAGAGAACTCAAAAGGACTCATGGGTACACCTGTGTTTCTCATTGTTCTGAAGCTGTTGGCAGTCTCCTTCAGTCCTGCAGCTGCCACCATTAAACAAAATTCAACAGCTCAAATTGGCTTTATTTAATGATTCATCAGTTGGGCAGCATCTCATCTAGCAAATAGAAAAGAACTCCAAAGAGCTACACGAAAGGAAAGGTTTTTAAAGGCAAGACAAGGGGTAGGACAAGGAAGTCATAAAGAAAGGATTATTTCAGGCAAGGTCATTTTCCTTTGGGGAATGAAATGGGTCTATCAGGTAGATTATCTCACCAGGGCTGACAGGAAATTCCAGACTGACTGGTTAGGATCACATTCCTGAGGGAGGTCAAAACTGCAAATAAGTTAGGTGTTCCAGGATTGGTCTGTTGATGTGGGCTCAGCACAAGTGACTCCACTTTGGGCTTATTGTCTCCTTTTTGATGATACTTTGAATCTGTGTATCTGTTCTCTCTGTTAACGCCACACAGTCTTGATAACTGTTGCTTGTAGTAAGTCTGAGAATTGACGATGGTGATTCCTCCCGTTTCTTCTTCATTTTTCAAAATTGATTTAGTTATTCTAGTTTCTTTACCTTTCCTTATAGATTTCAGAATGATTTTGTTCTGAGATTCTGATAGGAATTGCATCAAACTTATATATCATTTTGGAGAAAATTAATGTCCTTACTACATCAAATTTTCCAATGAGAAAACATGGCATGTCTTCCCATTTATGGAGATCCTTTTTGATTTCTTTCATTAGTATTTTATAGTTTTTAGCATACTAGTCCTGTGTATGTTTAAGTAAATATTTTAAATATTTTTTGAGCAATAATAAATGGTGTTATATTTTAAAATTCTGTTTTTTTTTGTTTGTTTTGTTTTTTTTTTGCTGATATATTGAAACAGTTGATTTTTTGTTGACCTTATACTGTGAGGCCTTGCTGAATTCACTTATTAGTTCTATGCATTTTTTATAGATTCTTGAGCTTTCTCTACATAGACCATTATGCCATCTGGAAATAGGGACAGTTTTATTTCTTTCTGTTGTATTTGTGTGCCTTTTCTTTTCTCTTCTTGCCTTGTTTCCAGTAGTATGTTTATTAGGAGTGGTAATATTGGACATTCTTGCTCTGTTTTTTTGGTGTCAGAGAAATAATGACTTCACAGAATGAGCTGTGTAGTGTTCTCTTTGGTTTTCAGGAAGACATTGTGTAGAATTAGTGTTAATTCTTTTTTAAGTATTTGGTAGACTTTTTCAACAAAGCCAGCGGGGCCTGGAAATTTCTTTTTCAGTATTTTAAATTATGAATTCATTTTTCTTAATCATTATAGACCTAATCAAATTATTTCATATTGGGGAAGTTTTGGTATTTTGTGCTTTTCCTTCTGGCCTCCATTGTGTCTAATGAAAAATCTACTGTCATAATAATTGTTTCCCCATATAAGTCAGGAGTTATTACGCTCTTACTGTTTTCAAGATATTTTTCTTTGTCTTTAGTATTTAGAAGTTTGGTCACAATGTGTCATGTGGATTTCTCTCAGTTTATTCGTTTGGGATTTGTGAGACTTCTTGAATCTATAGGATTTTAGCTTTTACTAAATTTGAGAAATTTTCAACAATTATTTCTTTAAATGCTTTTCAGTGCCACTGTATTTCTCTTTTCCTTTATGAACATCAGTGATATGAATATGAGACCTTTTTTTTTTTAAATTTTATCACCCCACATGTTTCCAAAGCTCTGTTAATTTTTTTTCCAGCCTACTTTCTCTCTGTCGTCGGGATTAGGCACTCTATTTTTCTGTCTTTAAGTTCACTGATTTTTACCCTGACCTCTCCATTCTGCTTTTGAACACATTCCGTAAATTTTAAATTTTGGTTATTGTATGCTTAATTTCTAAAACTTTCAGTTGGTTCTTCTTTATATCTTTGACTTCTTTATATCTTTACTGAGATGTTCTTTGCTTTTATTTGTTTGATGTCTTTTCATAATTGCTTGTTGAAGATTTTTTTTACAATGGCTACTTTAAAACCTTTGTCATATAATTCTAACCTCTGTGTCATCTCTGTGCTAACATCTGTTAATTGTTCTCATTCAAGTTGAGATTTTCCTGGGTCTTGGTATAACAAATGATTTTCAATTGACTCTTGGGTATTTTAAATTTTTGATATTATGTTCTGAGACTCTGGATCTTGTTTAAATCTTCTCATTCATCCAAATTCCTCTGATATTCTAATGGCAGGAGAAGTGGGCTACTACCTGATGGAGGTGGAAGTCCGGGATCCCCGTTTGTCCTGTAGTGACTCTCTCTGAATGAGGAGGACATCTCATTACTATGGGACAGGGATCGAATTTCAGGATCCCTAATATGCTTTCACTGCTACCACCTTGGTGGGATGGAGTAGGAGAGCCTCTTTACTGCTTCTCGTATGGTACAGTGGCTTCGCTGCTACCGAACAGTGATGAAGGTCCTTACTCTCCACTAGACTTTCCCTGATACCATTTCAGCAGAGAGTGACAGATTCTCTTATGTCTCCTGAGATCCTAAATAAAAATGGACAAAAAGTAAATGAGTTTCTTACTATTGATTCCTATGTGGTTCTCATTAACACCATAGCAGGGAGCCTCATTACCCTTGAGCAGGAGTGAAAGTCCTGACTAATGGTTCAGACCCCTCTGGCATCACTCTGTCAGGAGGGGAGGGGCATCTCCTTACAGCCAGGTGAGTGGAAGTCTAGATTCCCCACTCTTTGCCAAAGGCTTTGAGTTTAGAACTGTGTGTGTGTGTGTGCCCCCCCCTGTGTGTGTGTGTGTGGTGTTTGGCTTAAGTAGTGCTGTTATTGTTTAAACATTTTCTATGTTCTTAAGTTTTCTCTTTCCTGGACCTTTGCCTAGAGAGAAGAATCTTCATTTTAAAACTTTTTTGTTTTGTTTATACCCATTGGAATCGTGGGTTGCTGGCTTCTTTATCACCTAGCTCAGAATACAAGAGGCCAAAAGAAAACCCAAGGACTTCACTGCCATGTTGTTTTGTGGGCCCCATTGTTGCTACCTGATCTGCCTTCTTTCCAACTTTTGGAGTTTTTTCATTTTTGTTTTGAAGGTAACGTCTAGGATTTCTAAGTCTACTCGGAGGAAGAAATAGGGAAATGAAAATCTACTCCATCTTGCTGGAAGCAGAAGCCCTACCATATTTTATTGCCTTAATGATTTACCCAAGCTGCCCACCACCTGCAATTCTTTCCCACTCTGTGTTGCATAGGGTAACACCAGCTGCTTCTGCAGTAAGTAAATTAATGTTCAGAGACTTAATATCACAGAAACTTATTTCTCATGGATTTAGCTGTTTAATATGTTAGTGCTCCTGGTTGACAGGTGGCTTTCTACAAGTGATAATTCAGGAGTCTTGGCTTTTTTCCATTCTGTTACTCTCTCAGCCTCTGGGATCTTCCAGTTTTTGGTTTCAGATGGCAGATGGGGGGAAAAGTGAGTACAGAAAGCACAAACCCTGTCTTAAAAATTCTAATCCAGAAGTGGCATACATCAATTCCTCTCACATTTCTTTGGTGAGAACTGATCACATGGCTGTACCTAGATGCAACTATGTTGAAAACGTTGGTCTTGGCTGAGCAGGTGTCTCCCAGCAACTGCTCTACATTATAGAAGGAAATCAGTAGACAACCATCTATCTTTGCTGCATGTGCTTTCTCTACCTGGATATTTTCTTTCAAAGCTAAGTTCAATGTTTCTTTTATCATCCAGAAAGTCCCTGCCCACAACATTTCCTTCCAGGGTGAGTAGATGCCCCTCCTACATGTTTCTACAGTATTTAGATTTAGCTCATAGCAGATACCTCATACAGCTTAATTCATTTCATTTTCTTGATTGTTAATTTATTGCTATCAAGAGAAGACAATAATTTTATTGAAGGCCATAACCATGTTTTTCACCCCTGTACAGTAGTCTTCTTTTATCTGCAGTTTTGCTTTCCATGTTTTAGTTATCAGTGGCCAACCACGGTCCAAAAACACAAATGGAAAATTTCAGAAATAAATAATTCATGTTTTATTTTTATTTTTTTAAATCTTTCCTGTTTTTATTACACAGGTATACTTAACTATTATATATTTTAAAAACAGAAAAGAAACAAAAAGAAAAAATGTAACAATTTTCAACAAGTCTATGTATGCATACAAATGAAAAAAATCAGAGATTTTTAAGGACAGCATTCACAGATAGCTGTAGCAGCAAAATGCTTATAAGTAGTTTAATGTAAAAAAAAATGACTTATTTGAAATATTTGCTTAATTCTTCCCCCCTTTTTTGTTCTTTTCATGTGAGAAAAGTGAGTAAATCTTTTGAAATAAAGTGATATGATACTCCTTGTTAATTTGTCAATTAATGACAGCCAACAGTTTTTCTTTAATTATATCAATATTCAAGCTGACCAGGAATGGTATTAGATTTCCCCCTGGATGTCATAGGACTTAGCCAAATCTTATGTATTTAACACTGAGATCTCAAAAGCCTTTAAAACAACAAACAAAGAAGAGAAAAATAAGTTAGATACTGGTAAGTATTTAGGTCACCAGGGAAAAGTAGTGTAGTGGAATATAATATAACAATTATCTTGATGTGTTAATTTTTTGTTTGATAATCAACTTCACTCTTCCAGATGTTCAAGTTTGCTTTGTTTGTTCAAAGGTAACCAATGAAGGTTGTAAAGTACACCATCTAAATAGCCAGACTCTAAATTTCATCCAAAATGATTTTTTTCACTATTACAGTTTGCCCACCCTTCAACATTTCTTTTTACAGACATTTTTACTATATATAATTTCAAGTAATTCAAGCATTACCATAAATTTAGTTGTTGACAATAATTCATAAGTTTTAAATTTCATGCTGTTGTGAATAGTGTGATGAAATCTCATGTTGTCCTGCTCTATTCTAGCCCAAATGTGAATCATTTATTAGTCCAGAGTATCCATGCTGGATACACTAACTGCTCATTAGTCACTAAGTAGCCATCTTGTGGGGGGTGGCGGAGAGAAAGAGAGAAGGGAGAGAGACCACACATTCACATAATTTATTATTACAGTATATTGTTATAATTGTTCTATTTTATTAGGTATTATTAGGTATTATTGTTAACCTCTTGCTTAAAAATCACACTTTATCAAAAGTATGTGTACATGTATAGGAAAAAAACATAGTATCTACAAGGCTCAGTACTATCCATGATTCCAGGCATCCACTGGGGTTCTTGGACTGTATCCCCCACAGGCAAGAGGAGACTACTGTATCACACATTTTTAACATAGCATTGTGCCTTAGAAGGCAATAAATTAGATTTTTTAACTTAATTTGAAGTACTGATGGTGACAAATGTTTGTTAACAGAACATTTATTTCTTTTTTCAGATCTTTTCATTTAAAAGGGTTTAATGATATTTATTCCCCTTAGGGGAGTTATCAAGGATTTGTTGTATTTTTTTTATTTCTCCCCAAATGAATCACAATTTAATTTTTGATATCAGAACAAGTATTAGAGGCTCTAGGCTGAGAAATCATCATTCCTACATTGCACTTTTTTTTTATGTTTGAAATATTATTTCTACATATATAAGATACTACCCATCAGTTTGAACCATATGAAATTACTGATATTCAACTACTTTGGACCTACAAAAATAGCAATTTCCTTTGTTGTCAGCCTCACATTATAGAAACTCATATGCAAAGTTCCTAATATTTAATAAGTTGAATATCATAAATAAATGCTATGAGATTGAAATGGGAATCTATTTAATATGTTAGAACAAGATAAAGTGAAACAGATCATACAACTGCCTAAATCACCCAGGATGCATCTATCCATCTGACTTCCTAGGCCTCAAGTTTCTTCCTTTTTAAAAATGGTGGACTTGGGCCAGAGGGTCTCCAAAATTCTGTGATTATACCTTAAAACACAATTCTGAAAGTAAACACCAATTTTGAATTGAAGAAACCAAAATACCTAACACAAAATGTGCATGAAGCAGAAAGAAACTGTTCTTTCCATGTTCATTCTAGTTTTGCTTTGGGGACATCTGGTAATTCTTTTGTTGCAGAGAGAGGTTATCAGTTTGCTCCATTTCTTCTGAAGCTCTGGAATTAATTTCAGCATGCTTCATAGCAGCCTACTATGGATGCAATTCAAAAGAAGTGCCTTTCTTTTGATGGAGCCTCGCTTTACATATTTTGATTCCATTATAAGCCCAGAAGCTCCTCGCAGGTGGAGACTGTGTCCATTTTGCCACTGCAGTTTACAGCCTCCCTCCACTCTGTCGAACACAGAACTCAGCACATGGTAGAATCCCTGTAAATTGAATAGATAAACGCTTCTTTTTTGCATACTGCTGATCTCCTGTCTTCATGTAGCACAGTGAGAGAATAATGGAGATGTGATAAGAAGGACTGAGTGACGAAGAAACATAAGTTGAGGTGTCTAATAAACCTGAGATATCGGTGACATTTACCACCCCCCTTACCCCACATATATTTTCCATCCTCAAATTCTGTCAATTTTACTTTTAAAATCTCTCTATAATTCATCTTCTCTCTGTACCCACTGCCACCATACTTCTCCAGCTGTACACAGAAATGCAGCAATAACGTTCTATTCTCATTTTCTCAGTCCCTCCTTCACATACCCTCCCCAACTTTTGTCTACACAACGATCAAGATAGATGTGAAAAAATCAGTCTAACTAATGTCTTTCCACCAAGTAAGGTAATTTCAAGTCTTGTACATGTTCTTCATTGCACTTCTACAGTTTATAGTTATGTATTTGTATGATTATTTGACAAATATATTTGCCTGAGAAGACTGTAAACTCTATGAAGAAAAGCACTGTTTGTTTAGATGTGTCCCCATTGCTTAGCATTTCACAGAATGTAATCATATATTTAATGTGTAAGTTGTCTGTTGTGTTTGTCAAAATTCCATTCATTCAACACATTTATTGAGTTTCTACTCTGTGCAGGGCACCGATCTAGCTGCTGGGGAAACAGCAATGAATGAAGTGAAGAAAACTCCCTGACTTCCTGGAGCTTACGTTCCAATGAAGGGGAACTGGTTAGAAACAAGTAAATAAGGAAACAAAGGTGTGATGGTTATAAATACCATGGAGTAAAAGAAATCAAAGAAGGAGATAAAGATTTGAAGGCTGCAGTTTTTAGAAGTATAAGTGACTAGAGCAGACGCAAGGGAGGTGGTATTTCAGAAAAGACATGAAAGAGATGAGCAGCCCACCATGGTGACATCTAGAAGTAACTACAATTAGAGCGGAGAGAAACCATGAAGGTCCTAAGGCTGGCAAGTGCTGAGCATGCACAGAGGAAAGGGAGGAGGGCCGTGAGACTGAGCGTGGGCAAGAGGAAGAGAATTGGGAGATTGGATCAGAGAGGGCACGTGATGGGGCCGCGTATGTTCTTGGTTTTAATTTTGAAAATGATAGGTTTAAAGAACTGTGTAGGGTATAGAACTTTGCTCGACTTGCAAGCTAACAAGTATGCCTGTTGTTTCATAGATGCAGGCAGAAGACATGAGACTCCTGGGCAGAGACAAACATGGTAAAATGATAGCCAGAGTTTCATATTGGTTTGTGCCTAGTTCTCTGTACCCCAGAAGCCCCACAGAGGAGACATGAATACCTTGTCACAGATAATTAAAAGTAGCCCTGTTCCTCAAATGGAAAGAACCTACCTCTGTCAAATAGAATGAAAAAGGCCCAGGCTCGGATGCACCATTGAGGCATTTGAAATATTAAGATAAAGCCTTCTGTGGAAAAGAGTCACCTGAACAACATTTTGGCATAAAATTTCTCATCAGGACATCAGGTGCTAAAACAAGGGGGGTGTTTCCTTTTTGCTTATTCTAAAATTTTACTGTTCTTCTTCATTATTTTTTCTGTTGCTTCTTAACTCTATGAGGGAAAATGAGTGCATTTGTATATTCTAGGGCCAACTTGCTTTTAATAAATAAACAAATGTAAGAGTGGAATGTAAGAGTAGAGTGAATTGCAGACCTTCTCATCTGAAATAACTTTCTTTGTTGAGACGACATTCTTTAAGACACTGTTTACTTGGTTCCCTATTATTGCAGGGTGTTGTCCTAGCTGGGGTTTAGGCTGCTGGGTGGCACAACAGGATTGTGGTGCAAAATTTTCTCCCCTGCTCCACAGTTTGGAGCCAAGAGGTCTGAGGAAAGTACTTAGTGTCAAAGGTGAGAACTGAAC
>KE774388.1:3500-19998 GCA_000465285.1 Eidolon helvum | reverse complement strand
ACTCTGGGTAGGAGTGGAGGAAGGGTATGAAAAACAAGAATCTCCTGATATGGATGAGATGGCAAAAAATATTTTTGGTAGAAAAAGCAGAGGCACTACTTTTCAGAGGAGTGCTACAGCATAAGTGCTGTATCTTTATGTTAGCCATTTGCTCTGTAATACCATTTGATGTGCTGTTTCTCACTCCCAAAGTCATAATATCTAATTATGCCTCCTAAATGTTGCTTAATTTTTTATTTTATTTTATTATTTTATTCTTTTTAGGCGAGGCAACCCTTGGTTGATCTCACAGATTGCAAGGACTTTGTCAGCTTACAATCCCTTATTTTTTACGCCTACAGTACCTGGTCTTCCTAGGCGGTCTCCCATCCAAGTACTAACCAGACCTAACCCTGCTTAGCTTCCAAAGTCAGACAGGATCGGGCTTGTTCTGGGTGGCATGGCCATAGTTCCCTTCATATGTTTTAAGAGAAGTGGCATTATTCCCATGTGATCTGGCTTGCAGAAACTTCAGAGTCAATTAATGGCTGGTAAAGCCCTACTATAATCCTCAGTCCCTTGCTCCCTGCAAAACACTGCAGCTTTCCAAAGTCTCAGCCTAGAACTGAGCACCATGTCACAGATGGCTCTGCCCGGTACAGGGTCAGCCAAGCTATCATGCCCCTTTCTCTACTAACTGTCTGGTGATGCAGCCTAAGAGTGCACACACTGCAATGTTACACTACTGCCTTACAGTCAGCTCCCAGTTGTCTATGTGCTTTAGGTCTTTTTCTTACAAACTACAGTTAAGCCAGGTTTCTGTCACTATGCTCTTAGATATTTTATATTTCAAATTTTTTTTCAGCCTGACTCTTGTTAAAGCTCATCAGAATAGCTCCCACTAATCTTTGAGTTCATAAGTCATTTTAAAATTTAGGCTTCATCACCTAATATGTCAATCAGATTTGTAACAACTGGGACTGGGAGTTTGCTCATAAATCACAGCAAGAGAGCATTCAGTCAGGCACAAGGCATTCTGGGCCTGGGCAGGAGGAACCACACAGAACTCTTCTCATCTTAGGATATGGGTATAATCTGGGGCTGAAGAACTTAATCTTAGAGAAAATAGTCTAGTCATCTAAAGTGCTGTCCAAAGCTCAGACTTGCACAAGTAAATTTCATATGAGGAAGTTCCATCTGGCTGAAGGTTCCCTGTGTTTCTGGGGAATCTGCTTGTAGATTTCCTATAATCTCTGTCCATATAATGGACCCTGTTCCCTCTACTGGTCACTGTCCTGCCTGGATACGGATATTCTCCCAGTCACTGTATCTATCTGGCTAACATCTTCTCCATCAATGAGAAGATCTATTCACATCTGCCCCTCCCACAACAGCCTATCTTTCTGTTCCCAGCTGCATCAGAGAAGCCAAGTGCTAGATACAGTAAGGTAACTGTTGAAATAGCCCTCTTCATATTCTTTTGTTTATGGCTGGACTGTTTCTGGAGCATGAGGCAGTGCTGAGCCTGAAAAAGGAAGTGAGAAAAGTCAAGAAGCTTTAACTGATGGGAGGCAAGGCGAAAAGGAGCTTAAAGAGGCAGAAAAACAGGTAAGCTTTGCCAGGGACTCTGTTAACAAAATAAATTAGGTTAACTAGACATGATGGCATAATTTTTAAAAGCTGTATTTATTGACCACTTACTCTATGACAGGTATAATACAAAAAAATTGTCCTATTTAACCCTCACCACAAATGTCGTGAGGTTGGTACTGTCCTTGTCTCCATTTTAGAGCTGAGGAAACTCTTCTAACCAGTTGGGGAGTAACAGAGCCACGGCTTGAACCAAGTTTGTCCACAGCATCAACCGCCACACAGTTTTACAGATGTGACATCAGAGACCTGGCAGAGTTATGTAACTTGCCCAAGACTTGGTTGCAAATCCAGGACTGTAACTGGGGTCTTGTATCTTCCACACAGTTTACTTTTCACAATTTAAGGGGATTCCTTACCCAGGATGTGGATTACCATCACTTCCTTTTTTAATTACTCACAAATCATTTATGTATTACTATATAAAGTTGCTGAGATCCATTTTTCCTCTTTTGGAAATTTTGACATTTACACATCTTTACACCTCAGTTTTAGCAACCTCTAGAAATAACAGTTTGGTTCTGTAATGTTTTATTGGGTTTCTTTTTCCCTTAGTACCTAGAGATATATACTGCCTTGGCACAAAAGCGTGAACACATTAGAAAACATATTTCTTACTATCTTCTCACTTTTCTTCTAAAGAGTATTCATCCTCACTGAAAATTACAAATAAAATATGAATAGGTAGCATCATGTATGCCAGGTACTGCTCTGCATTGTACATGTATCCTCACTTAATTCTCAAAACAACCTAAGAAGTATTACTACTATGAAGTACTCATGATAACCTATGAAGTACTATTATTATTCCCACTTTTTAGCAGAGGAAAGTGAAGCACAGAAAAATTTAAGTAATTTCCTATAAGTCGCAGAGCTAACAAACGGCAAAGCCAAGCTTCAAACCTAGGTATTCAAAACCAGAGCCTGATTTTTAAATGATGCCACCTCTGTCTAAATTAGAAAGTGCTTAATCCTTTTCATCCTCCGTTAATTTCACACTATCTGCCCCAGGCAATGTTCTAGCCCTTCCTTGCACCACTTCTAGTGTTAGGCATAGAGAAGAGAAATCTTGGTACACTCTTCACTGTTGTAGTCTCGGTCCTTTCTTGATGTTAGCGGTGCTGACACGTTTCTGAAATTAAAGCCTTATATCTTTTATAAATGGTATTTTAAATCTAGTATATTGGTTTCTAACACACATTCTCATTTTTTGCCTTTTGGCTATCATGTATACTTTTATTTTATTAGAATTTCCCATATTCCTTTACAGGTGATAAAAAAAATCATAAAGCATTACTCAATATAATTGTTGGGTTGAGAATTATTACTATATTTTGGTTAATAAGTCACTATAGAGATCACATTTGAATTACCAGCTTATGAATAAACAGAACATACAACTTAACCAAAGAAGTATTAAAGATAACATAGTTATGTTTTTCCTGAAGACGTAGTCCAATATGATATTTCTTCAAAGTCTTTATTATGATAAATCATCATTAAGCATATAAATGTAGAAATTATAAGAAAATTGGCTGAACACGTAGTGCCATAATGACTGAAAACTGATATATAAAACAAGTTCTTATTTCACTTTATTCAATTGTCACATATGTCATTCAAAAATGTTGGGTCCAGTATACTTTTTATCAAAGTTCCTTGAGATCATCAATTTGCTGAAATTAACTTATTTTTAGTCAGGACTTGGTGAAAAAAAAATTGAATAATGGAGCTGACTCGAATACTTTCTTTGGGTTGCCTTTTTCTCAAATTAACAGGAAAAAAAAAAGCCTTTGTGCAAAGTTAGAGTCCTTCTATACTGGCTTTATCATTTGTTAGTCAACAAATATATTTTGTACATTGACTACAGGCTAGGCATATTCTGAGTACCAGAAAAGATTCGGATAGGTCCTGCATTCCAGAAGCTTAAATTCTACTTAGTTGACAGATAGTAAATATATAAATAAATAAAGCAGTTAATTGTTGCTACTCAAGCACTATGGAGAAGATAAACCACACAATTGTTAGAAAAAAATGGTGAGGATGGAGATAAACTGCACTGGCTAACATGGTCAGGGACTGTCTCAAGGAGAAGGCTTCATTTGGACCGGTGGGCAGAAGGAAGAAAATGCAGACTGGTGATAATCTGGAGGCAGAGTCCAAGCAAATCTGTAAGACAAGAAATCTGCAGGGTATGAGGGCCAGAAAGAATGGCTGAGATTAGTGAGTAAGAAAAGGGTGGAAGGATCTGAGGTCAGAGAGATAGATAGAGACAAATAGTTTTTAGCAAGTAAATCCAGAGGGTTTTAAACAAGTGAGTGATGTGCCTGATTTATACTTTTGAAAGATGCACTACATTGAGGAGCAAAAATGAGGGCAGGGAAACTAGTTAGGAGGCCTTTGGCGTAATTCATGTGAGAGACAACAATAACTAGATTAGGGTTGTAATTATAGAAATAGTGAGAAATGAAAGGATTTGGGATACATTTTGAAGAAACCTCCAACAGGATTTACTCTGATTTATACTTTTGAAAGATGCAAAAATGAGGGCAGGGAAACCAGTTAGGAGGCCTTTGGCATAATTCATGTGAGAGACAACAATAACTAGATTAGGGTTGTAATTGTAGAAATAGTGAGAAATGAAAGGATTTGGGATACATTTTGACGAAACCTCCAACAGGATTTACTGAGAGAGTGGTTTTAGGGTTTGAGGAGGGGGAAGAATGAAGAACTGCTTCAAGGATTTGGGCTTGAAAAATGGATGGGTACTGATACAAAATATTTAGATGAAGGAAACTTAATTAGGGACAAACTTGGCAATGGATGCTGGTCTCAATAATTCCTTTTGGGTCATGTCAAATTTGAGATTTCTATAGGGCATTCAAATGCAAATGATGGAAAGGCAATGGGATATATGCGGATAGGGTTCAGCAGGGAGGTCTGGCTAATAATATAAACTTGGGCATCATCAATATATAAATATTATCTCAAGCCATTGGTTTAGATATTGTTGTCAAAGGGAAAAGTATAGTTATAGGAGAAAAAGGGATGAAGGTCTGAGCCCTGAGTACTTCATTCCTTTAGATGTAAAGAAAAGGAGACATATCTAGCAAAGATAACCTAAAGGGAGCAGCCAATAAAGTCAGAAAAATAAGATGGTTCAGCAAGGAGTGACATTAGCAAGATGGCAGAAAAGAGATGTCCAAGACTTTCTTCCCATCAAGACACTGATTCAACAATTCATAAACCAGTCCCTTTGTGAAAAATCCAGAAACCAGTTTAGAGGCTCCTAAATCACATACAAGTGTGAAAACAGCCATGCTGAAGCTGGTAGGAAACTCTGTGGCACACTCTCACCTCGTCCCTCCCTCTAGCACAGTGCCACACAACTGAGAGGACACTCCTAGCTCTCAGCTTCTCCTTGGGGACAAAAAATATATATATATTGGAAAATGTTCCCAAAAGTTGTGACTTTTGGGCGGGGGAGCTGTGTGAGGAACTGGCTTCTGTCTTGCCTGTCTCTGAGCACAAATGAAACAACATACTCTAGATGCCTATGGGCCACTGAGAACAAAAAAGCTAGGTGGCTTATTGCTGCTGCAGAGGACCTGCCATATGACAGAGGCCAATAGAGCTTGGCAGTCTCTCCCTCAGGGGAGAGGGAAGAGTAGAGCATGTGTTCCAAATCCTGGCTTTTCAGAGCACCAACCAAGGAAATGGCTACTGTCTCGCCTGTCTTAGAACCCTGATGAGACCTGGCATATTCTAGATGCCTGGAAGCTGCTGAGAACAAAAAATGGATGGGTGGCATGATGACAGACAACAGAGGGGGTGAGAAACTATGAAATTCCAGAAAAATAACTGGCAAATCCCTCAAATTAGGAATCTACAAGCACTAGTCAAGAGAAGTCACATTCACAGAAAAGGTTTAAAAGGCTTCCAGAATCTGTAGCCAGGTTGACTATATCTTTTTTAATGATAATCATTCTAATACATGTGAGGTGATATCTCATGGTGGTTTTGATTTGCACTTCTCTGATTAGTGATTTTGCACATCTTTCCATGTACCTGTTGGTCACTTGTATGTCTTCTTTGGAAAATGCCTATTCATATCCTCTGCCAACTTTTTAATCAGATCATTATTAGTAGTATTATTATTATTTTGCTATTGAGTTGTAGGAGTTTCTTATATATTTTGTAAATTAACTCATTATTGGATATATGATTTACAAATATTTTCTCCAATTTCATAGGTTTCCTCTTCATATTGTTGATTATTTCTTCTGCTGTGCAGGGCACTTAAGTTTGATATGGCCCACTTATTTATTTGTGCTTTTGTTGCTTGTGCTTTTGCTGTCATATCCAAAAATGAATTGCCAAGACCAATGGCAAACAGATTTTCCCTTATGCTTTCCTCTGAGAGTCTTACGGTTTCAGGTCTTATGTTTAAGTCTTTAAATTCATATTGAGCTGATTTTTGGGTATAGTATAAGATAGGGGTCCAATTTCATTTGTGTATAGTATAAGATAAAGGTCCAATTTCATTCTTTCACATGTGAATATCCAGTTTCCCAACACAATGTATTGAAAAGATTATCTTTCCTTTATTGAGGATTCTTGGCTCTCTTGTCAAATGTTAGTTGACCAATAGGCATGGGTTTATTTTTGAGTTCTTGATTCTGTTTCTTTAGTAAATGCACCTGTTTTTATGACAGTACCACACTGTTTTGATTACTATAGATTTGTAGTATAGTTTGAAATTAGGAAGTGTGATACCTAAGCTTTGTTCTTCTTTTTCAAGATCCCCTTGGCTATTCAGGGTCTTCTGTGGGTCCATACAAATTTTAGGTTTATTTTTTCTATTTCTGCATAAATGTCATTGGAATCTTGATAAGGATTACATTGAATCTATAAATGGCTTTGGGGAGCATGGACATTGTAACAATATGAATTATTCTGATCCATAAACATGGGATATCTTTCTATTTATTTGTGTCTTCTTTAATGTCTTTCCTCAAATCCTTAAAGTTTCACTGTCCAGATCTTTCACTTCCTTGGATAATTTATTCCTAACTATTGTATTGTTTTTGATGCTACTGTGAATGTGATTGTTTTCTTCATTTCTTTCTCAGATAGTTTGTTGTTAGTGTACAAAAACACAACTGATTTCTGTGGTTGATTTTTGTATCCTGCAACTTTACTAAATTTGTTGATTAGTTCTAACAGTTTCTTAATGCAGCATTTAGGACTTCCTATATATAAGATCCTATATATAACAAAATGAAAAAGAATAAAATACTTTTGACTACACTTAATCAAGCAGGTGAAAGATCTGTTCTCAGAAAACTGCAAATAATTTGTGAAAGAAATTTTAAAAGATTCAAATAAATGAGAAGGCATACAATGTTCATGAATGGAAGACAATATTGTTAAAATGCCCAAACTACCCAAAGTGATCTATGGATTCAATGCAACCCCCATCAAAATTTCATGGAATTTATAGAACTAGAAAAAAAATCCAAAAATTCATTTGACTACAAAGGACCCTAAAGCAGTCTTGAGAAAGAACAAAGCTGAAGGCCTCATACTTCATCTTTCAAAAATACTACAAAGCTATAGTAAATCAAAACAGTGTGGTACTAACATAAAGACAAACATATAGACTAATTGAACAAAATGGAGAGTCCAGATATAAACCCACAAGTATACAGCCAACTGATCTTCAATAACACTGCCAAGAACACACAATAATGAAAAAATAGTCTCTTTAACAAATGTGTTGGGAAAACTGAAAACCTATATGCAAAATAATGAAATTGGGCCCTTATCTCATACCATACACAAAAATCAACTCAAAATGAATTAAAAATTTAAATTAAGACCTGAAACTAATACTTCTAGATGAAACCATGGGGGAAAGCTTCTGGACATTGGTCTTGGCAATGATTTCTTGGATATGACACCAAAAGTACAGACAAAAAAAAAAAAGAAAAAATAGACAAGTAGGACTAAATCAAACTAAAGAACTTCTGCAGAGCAAAAAAAAAAAAAAAAAAAGAATTGGTAGAGTGAAAACACAACCTCTGAAATAGAAGAAAATATCTGCAAACCATACTTCTGTAAGGGATTAATTTTCAAAATATATAATTAACTCATAATTAAATAGCAAAATATCAAATAATCTAATTGAAAATGGCAAAATACTTGAATAGACATTTCTCAAAAAAAAAAAAGACATACAAATGGCCAACATGTATATGTTAAGATGCTCACATCACTAATCATCAAGGAAATTAATCTCAAAACCCACACCTGCAAAATGGGTCATAAAAAAAAAAAAAACAGAAAATAACAAGTGTTGGTAAAGATGTATAAAAACTGGAGCCTTGTACACTTGTTGGTGGGAATATAAAATGGTGCAGCTGCTATGAAAAACAGTATGGCAGTTACTCAAAAAATTAAAAATAAAAATGGTATATGACCCAGCAATCTTACTTCTGGGTATTTATCCAAAAAATTGAAATAATGATGTTAGCACTCTCATGTTCACTGTTCTTTGCACCATTATTCACAATAGCCAAGATACAGAAACAACCTAAATGTCCATGTAGTTATATAATACATAATAGAATATTATTCATCCAATGAAAAAGAAGAAAATTCTGCCATATGCTACAACATAGATTAAAGTTAAAGACCTGCTAAGCCTTTATAAGCCAGTCATAGCAGGAAAAATTCTATATTATGTCACTAATATGAGGTATCTAAAGTAGTCAAACTCATTAAAGCGGAAAGTAAAATGGTAGTTGCCAGGGACTGATAGGAGGAAAAAATGATGGTTTGCCATGTAGTGATTATAAAGTTTCAGTCATCAAAAATGAAAAATTCTAGAGATCTTTTGTATACCATTGTGCTTATAGCTAATAATACTGTATACTTAAAAAATTGTTGAGGGTAAATTTCATGTTATATGTTTTTCCATAATAATAATAATAAAGCACCATTTAGAAGGCAAAGGAAGAACATATTTTGAGAAGAGTATGGTCAGCCACATCGAATGATACTCAAAGGTCAAATAAGATGACAGACAATTAATCATCACCTTTGGCAAAATGATTGACAACCTTGATAAAAATTTTAGTGCAGTGGTGGGGAAATAATGTAATTAGCATGGGTAGAAAGAGAAAGGGAACTAACCTGAAGACAGAGGAGATATTTTTACAAATACCAGAGAAACAGTGCAGTGGATAGAGACAGGTGTGCAGTCAAAAGGGACCTTTTTGTTTGCTTGTTTTAAAGAGGAGTGATATTAACGTATGTTCATGTACTAGTTAAAATGATTCAGTAAAGGTAGAGAAAAATAATGACAGAAGAGAGAAGGGATAAATTTGGGAGTCAACTTTGAGGAGATTTGAATGAATGGTTTCCAGGCCACAAGTGGAGAAGCTGAACTTAGGTATGCGCACGTCCATGTCTTCCTTTTACCTGAAGAAAATTCAGAATATAGCAGAAATAGATGCAAGTGGGTTGGTAAGTTAATGGTGAAAAACATGAAGTTCCTGTCTGTTTGCATCTATTTTTTTTCCTATAAAAGGTGATGTGGAAAAAGATGTCGATTTGAGAAACAAGAAGAGGTATGAAATTATCAACTCAAAGAACAGGAAAATAAACTTACTAGGGATGTGCAGTAAGATTAATAGTCAGAAATTACATCCAAGCTATGTAATTTTTCTCTATCAAAGTTTAGTCATTGGCATTTTCTGGGACTGGAATAGGTAAACTGAGTTTAAACTGAATTTTTAGGTAAGCAGGACAGGAAAGAGGGAGACAGGAGAATTAAGGACATTTTCAAGAGTAGGACTCTAATACTGGACCAAGGAAATTGAGCTGATATAAAGAGAAAAGAAGATATGAGGAGGTGGATAAAGACTGGAGAAAACTCCATAGTGCTGCTGCTTTCCCTTCCAGCAATTTTTAAGGCTGGATCTTTACATCCCCTGACCACCCTTTTTTCTGAGTAAAGTCCAGGGCAGGTCATGGCAGAAACGTGTTTAGGGAGAACTCTATGCTGAGGTAGCCATGGTCCTTGGTCTTCCCTCTCTTCTTCCTCCTCCTCCTCCACCATGTGGCAACAGGGGAGTATGATGCGGGACCTGCATTGAGGTAGGGTCTCATTTGTCCATCAGAACTCCTTCAAGTGCATCTACCTCTTCACCACCCAACAAAGCAGAGTGGGGCTCCACAAAAGCCTAGCAAGCAACTAAGATCGCCATTCAGCATAGTCCACTTTCTTTCATAAAATAAAAATTCTCCGAGTGAATGAAGGAACACAACCATCACTTATAATATTGACTAAGGACAAACATGGTCGCTTCATAAAAATTAACTGACAGGAAGAATTTTTCTATGTAAAACATAATATTAACTGGTATTTAATATAGAATGGTATAAGAGCTATCCACTCCCAGGATCTGTAATAAAATATAGGAACACAAAAGCACATCTAACAAATCAATGGGCCATCTGTTTCAGTACCTGATCTCCGGAGGTGACTAATCCTGGCTGCTTCTCAAGAATGTTTAACTATCTCCTCCTACCCATCTCCCTGACCCATCTTCCTCTCTTAATAGAGCATAATAAAAGCATATGGTGCTGTAGAAAGCATCTGGTGACAGAATCCTGTCTGAACCATGGTAAATTCCTCTCTCACTTTCCCCTGCTTTCTGAAATATATGATTTAGATACTTTTCTGGTTCCCAGTCTTCTGAGACTGATCCTAATCCTAGTCAGACAGAGAGGTAAGAGAATATATAAGCTTCTCATATCCCATAATTTGAAGTCTAGAAGTTCCAAAAACTAATGCTTCAGAGCTCTGCTTATAATTTGTATTTTATTGGCATTTTCTGTGTAAACCTCAAAACAAAGTAAATATGAAAAAGCTAAACCATATCATCATACAATTATATTTTTCTAATTTTTTGTTCACTATTAAAAATTTTATAAATTAAAAAAAAAACCCTAATGCTTGTGAGTAAGAGGCAGTCTTATTGGTAGTAAGAGACAAAAATTCCAGAAGAACAGAGCTGACCCCTTTAACCAATAATAATTAAAATATGTGCACACCCATGCATGTGTGTGAAACTTAAACTTTTCTGGAAGACTGGAAGCAATTACTCTACTAATATACTTTAAAACAATAGAGCTATTAGAGATTATTTTAGATATGTCATATTATTTGGCTCTATTTAAAATGTCCCAGGCTGCTCACTGGGAACAACATAGACTCCAGCTGTATTCCTACTCTGGAACTGTCAGGAGGAATAATTAATTAGGTAGCACCCATCAGACATCTACTTATAGGAAAAATCAAGAAGCTTCTTGGAAACAAGTTATCTTAAGAGAAGGTCAATACACATTTTGCTTGTGTGCACACACATGAGCACACACACACACACACACACACATACACACACAGTGAGCGAACATTGAGAATCGTGCAGAGTACAGAATAAAAACTATCCTACATATTGTCCTCTGCCTTCCCCTCATAAACTCATACTTGAGTCTTAGGGCAGGGGCCAAAACAACAAAAGAATCAATATAAATTCAAAGAGTTCTTTTGTTGACATCCATACCAGGAAAAAGATTGAAAGGTTTTGGCAGTGTTGGCACTCACTCAACGGTGATGGCAGACGGGGTCAACAGTAGTAGAACCTGGCATCAGCAGCATCCACTGTGCTGGACCCAGCCCTGGGAACCTTTGACCACAGAGGAGTCCAGTGCCCTTGTGAAATATTAACATCCTCAATGTTGAGCCTCTACAGACATAGCACAGGCCCTAGGGAGACAGCCAGCAGTAGTAGCGTTTGGGGTATAAAACTATGAAAGAACAGTTCCTCTATGTGTTAAAGCAGTGAAAGTAAGAGTACCCCACAACCTCCCCAAAACAGGAAAGAAGGAATATGGCAGATACCACGTGGTAGCTCCAACAATTATCTTGTAAAACACTAAAGAATTTATCCATAGATTTCTAGAACTATTTGGAAATCCATTAAGGAGGTATTTGGGAGGGGTCAAAATTGACAACATAACTCTGATTTTACCTTTAAGCTGGCAGAATTTAGAGAAGCTACCTTTTGCATCCCTGTATCTTCATTTGTTAGTCTTCCTTCACAAATATTCTCTATTGTGATTTCTGATGTATGGTACTCAACAGTCTTATTTTTCCTCTTTGCAATTTACTCTTTCTATTTTGATTGGGTGGGGTTGGAATTAAATAAGAGAAAATAAACTCTAAGTAAGAATATGAGAAATTTTCCTATGAGTAAAGTGTGTGAACCTTAACATAAACAGTTTGGCAACTTGAAAGGGTTTTTTTTAAATTTTAACAATTTATAATACCTATTATGCCAAACAACTAAATTCAAAAAATTGAGTTATAACCACATTTATGCATGTTTCTATTCCATGTACACCATGCTTCAAATAAATGAGGTATGGTTTACAAACACAAAAAAAAGATTCATCATTTCCTTTCTATTGAAAATCAATTTGCTGCTTACCTCTGTTTTGATGGCCTTCTGATGCTGCTTGTTACTAACTTCAGCATTCACAATGCCGCTATTACTCAAGAGCAATACTGAGAAGTTCTAGCTTATGGATAAGTTAAATGAATCTGGAACCTATAAATACAGCCAAAGTAGCTGGGCCTGTTAATGCAACAAAGAATGAAACCAAATGAACAAAGAACCAATACAGGGTTGTTTTCTAAATTGTCATTAGTGACCACTAGCATCACCGGATGGGCTGATTTTAAATGCTGTTGATGGCTGATATCAACAAGCAGCAGGATTTTAAGGAAATGAAGGGAAAGATTTTTTACATGTATCACAGGGCCTAAGTTGAACACTTAAGTAGCAATTAAATCACATTTATTGTTCAAGGTGCATGATGAACTGTAATGTCAGTTATCAGAAATGTTACCAAACTGGCCCATTAGCCTTAAGTAAATAGGAGGTGCTGGCTCTAAGCCTGATTGTAAATTTGAACATTCATAGATAGACTGCATGGACAAATACAAAGAGCTTAGGCAAAGATGCATATTTAAATTTGGCTCTGCCACTTACATAAAGGATCTCCTAAGAGATACCCTAAAGCGGTATTTCTCAAATTTTTAATGTATATGTAAATCACCTGGTCATCTTGTTAAATTACAGATCATGATTAAATCAACCTGAGGGGTGGGATCTAAGATGCTGCATTTCTACCAAATTCCTATGTACATTGATTGATATTGCTGGTCTCTGGACCAATTTTGAAAAGACCTTAGAAGATTATTGATAGAACATTTGAAAAACACATATGTATATGAGGAAACACTTTGTGAACTATAAAACGGTTTACGTATTACTTTATATTGATGAATAATTGTTGGTGGCTCAGTTCAACTCATCAAGAAAATGTCCTAGTAGAATAAATTATGTTCTAGGTGTTCTTCAATTTTTCTTCTTTAGAAAAATCAAAAACAAAATTGGGAATTAGAAAGGCAACACAAAAAAAGGTGTTCATCCTAAACAATTTTGCTGGGTTTCAGTTGATTTGAAAGATTAACTTTCATATCACTATCCTAACTATAAAGATATAATTAAAAAGCCTGATTTTTAAAAGAGATTTGTACAATTAGACCAAGTCCCAGATTCATCCTTTAGAATATCTCATCTCAATTAAAATAGAAATAGTAAATTACAAGGAAAAGGAAAAAGAGAGTTGGCTCCAGGACCACTGGCAACAACGAGAGAATGCTGTGAGGGAAGAAATTAAAAACTAATAAAAGCAGACACAAGAATACAGAAATCAGAGTTGAATGAACACCTAGTTTCTTGAAGTAAAACTTTTTTTCCATTGGTGTTGACATTTTCCATAAGAAATGAACAAGACTGACAGATACAATTATTGATTTCTGAAGCATTTCTGTGTTCCTTATCTAAAGTATAAGCAACAATTCCTAATCAAGTGTTGGTTCACAAATTGGCCATGGTACTCAAGGGCAAGGAGAGATCAAAGAAAGAGGCAGGCCATTCCAGATTGGTAGGTGGCAGGTTTAATAAGCAGGGGAATTTAAGTAGGAGTTTTGTCTTGGGTGACTGCAAGATGAGATCTCCACACTAACCTGCCAGATTCTTAAAAGTTTATAGAGAGGCCTTAACTGGATTCAGTCACATATACCTTCCATATGGCTTCAGCAACACATTGCTCTCTCAAGGCTATGTCTTTGAAAAAGACTGTGGCTGTGGGGATGTGGGCAGAAGATACATCCCAAGAATGGGGAGCAGGTAAGAAGTTTCTAATTGCCTGGGTCCAGCTTGAGGGTCAATTGGTGCTCACATCCTCTCAATGAACTCCTCCAACATCATGAAAATATACACTCTCCCTGAGGTTCCAGTTCCATAAGATTTTGTCCAATCTTTCATTATCATGTGGTCATTTGTAAAGAAGACTTTCAATATATATTGGAAAATGCTTAGCAGAACCCTCCCATAAAACAGAAACCTTTCCTGATCATTTAGGTTTTGGACAGAATGACTCCCTGTCACAGACCCAGATCACCAAAATGTCATCCAGATTAAGCAACAGCTTGCTTGTTCCATGATGGATCTCTTTACAATGGTTCTGGAGCCACTGTGATTCTAGAATTAAAAACTCTGCTTCAAAGATGCCAGAAACTCATCAGACTCACCAGAAGTTCACTTGAATTTTATTCTATCTTCCAGCTTCCATCCTGTTTATTCTCTCACCTGCTTACCTGAGAGGAAGCATCATTCATAATCCAAAATGCCAGGGTATTATTAAACAAATATGTATGAATGAAAACTTAGTTTGGTGTTATCAGAGAGAGGAAGAAATGATAAATGAGACTAAAATCTGAGTGCCATTGTGTTCTGATAATACCATTCCTTTGACATATAAATTGAAAGTAAAACTACTAATACTAATTATTAATTAAATTCTTTAGGCCAGTCTATACCAAATTATGAGGCCATTTAAATGCAAAACAGCCACTGAGAGGTTTGGTTCTGAATGTGTTCAAGATATAGACACTGAAAAATGTTTAGAGATGCCAGAAATGCACTCGTGGTGGGGAGTATCACATACCTGCAGATTGTTCTTTGCACTTGCCCTGGGTAATTTGGTTTAGCCAACCCAAGGGAGTGGCCTCATAATTAGGCATCTCTTTACTCTCCAGTTGTATCACCTAAGAAAACCCGATGCTGTGAGGATGACCTAGCAGCAGTTCTCTTCCACAGGAACACTTGTGTGGTACATCAGGAGTGGTTTTAAATGGTGGAGATAATTACTTAATTCAAGCTGTAGCAACTGGCCAAGTAAACATGTAGCAGCCAGGAAGCTATTAGCATGATTTTAAGGCAATTATTCCATTAGTGTTTAATAGTCTCCAATTAGTCTTCTCTTACTATGAAAGTTTGAATGCCTTTTTTCCTCCCAAAATTCTCACAGTTGAGTAATGCAGAAAGGTACCAAAACCCATTTTAAACCTGGATTTATATGTATGGATCTACCAAATCTACGTTACAGAATCATGGGGAAATTCAGGGTGTCGATTTGGAGAAATGTTTCGGATTTTTTTCCTCAGAAGCATTGGGAGTGAGAATGGGAAGCTTTGCAGGGGACCCACCTGGAGTATAATATGAAGAAGGGTTGGGAAAGCAGTGGAAATTCCCACTGCATCCGATGTTGTCATCTTTATGTCTCTAAGACAACCAAAATATCAAAGTCTCTGAGCTCAGGCTTTCAATTTGTTCAATGGGGAGAAAAAGGAACATTACCCTGTTCCTACTAAAGCATATTTCCTTGTTCCTTCAATCTGGCTAGTACTTGTTGCTGCTGAATTATCCAGAAACAAACTCCCCGCAACTCCAAATTCTTAGGAGATAGTCCCTAAGGACCACTTTAGGCAGTCAGATCACTGAACTGAGAGTAGGTCATTTGCCTTCATGGAACTGCAATTTTTCCATTTGTGAAATGGAGTTAATATTGTACCAGCAATGACTGCTTCACAGGGTATAGGGAGGAATTATGTGAGCTGGAGTACATAATAGGGCTTTGCAAACTGAACCATTACAGAAAGAGATTCAGACCATCCCTCAGAACTAGCAATGTCAACTTAGGCTTTTAACCTCCCTGGGTCCCTAGAGAGTCACATATCAGAAGGCGGGCAACGGAGTCCTTGCCCTTCTTATCTTCTATATGTGTACAGAAATCCTCAGGTGAGACCATATGAAAATAACTTTAAAAATCAAAGAAAAAGAAAGAAAGAGGATTGGAACACCTGTGGAAGTGAGTGGAATTTTGCCAACAAAGTTGCGTACTTTCTACCTTCTCCTTCAAAAGAGCAATCCCCAGGCTCATCCACGTAGCAGGGTAAGTGTAGCATGGAGAAGCTGGGTTGTTCTTTTCTTTGGAGACAACTGGGCTCTTGGGAAGCTACCTCTTGAAGATGGGCAAAAAGAGGCAAAGTTTTCGCTTCTGGAGCTGGCGCTCAGAGGTAGCCTGTGCCTATCATACTGAGAGCATCCATTTGACTAACAACCATTGATTTGTTACTGATCAATTCCAACGCCTCTTGGGATTTTCAAAAAAACACCTTCTTTTGCTGCTTCTGCTTCTTCTTCTTAATTATTAGTTTTATTTAAATTACCTTTTCTCCCAGTGCTTGAGAGGGGGCGCTGGATGGGGCAAAGCAAAAGGAGGTAGACCAGAAGGTTGAACTTGATAACTGGGCTCAGCTAGGAGCAGGGGCGGACTACCTGTCGGTAATTTGCCCTCTAGCCGGCTCTGGAAGGATCACACG
>KE774387.1:0-11731 GCA_000465285.1 Eidolon helvum | reverse complement strand
AGGTGGAAAGTTAAAAATTGGTGATAGGTTGGAAAGTGTGACATTTGTCACTGTGATTCTACGTGGACTGTCCCCTTGTGAGGACGCTCACTGTGAAGGATCTTCACTTCCGATTTCTCTCCTCCTCCACCTCCAATATTTCTACAAAAGCTTATCGCCTTTGAAGTCTCATGTATTCAGCTAGATCCTCACTTCCGATTTCTCTCCTCCTCTACCTCCAATGTTTCTACAAAAGCTCATCGCCTTTAAAGTCTCATGTATTCAGCTCGATCTCATTTAGAAGAAAGATAGCAAGAGCTATCATTTATTGAGTGTGCAAGCAAATTCGCCTCGATGACCTCATCAGTTCCTCCATTCAAGTGCGCAAGGGAGGGGCGAGGCGGCGGGGGTACGGCAGTGGGGGGACTCACAGCTGGTGGGGGCTGCAGCCCGGCAGTCACTACCTTGCCCCCAAGGGACACTTGCACCACACGGACTTCACATGGACTGCTTCGGTCTGACGTTCTGAGGAAAGGCATAGGGATTCTTACTTTTTCCTGGATGTCTTGTCTTTGACCAAGCAAAGTTGAGCGGTTTTATCCACTTGAGAAGAAATGAAGACATGGTGTTGAGTTTATGAGCAGTTTAGCTGGAGCTCATTTACCTTAGATGCTGCAGAGACAGAGGACATTGGTGCTAGGCTAGGAATTATCGAGGACGCAAAAGAAAACTTGCTTTTTCCTCTAGAAGCTGATGGAATTCCGATAATGGATTAGGCAGGATCAATGTTGAGGAAACAATGTGTATCAGCGGTGGCATGTTTGACTAAATATCAACTTGGTTCGTCTGGAAAATGGGAAAGTACCCATAAACCTGCTTCTCAAGTGTGTGGCCAGACTGAAGCCCTTGGAATGGTTTGGCAACCTTGGATGGAAGCCGGGTGCCATGGGTCATTCCATTATGACATTCTTGGATTTTACTATTTTCCCTAAAGACCCACCGGAGCTGGGAATGTGGATATAATGAGTTTGCTTGAATGGTCTCATAAGAGGACCTCAGTGAGCCAGAAACACAGATAAGCAATATCGTTCATTTAGACAATTTAGGCAATTATCTATGTTACAGCTTATGTTTAAATGTAATGCATGTAGGTATTTAATGAATAAGCCTGTGCACCTACTGTGTGTCAGGCACAATGTTAGGCTCTGGAAATGCAACAGCAAATACAATCTACATGGGTTCTGGCTTTCGTGGATCCAACAGACATCTTATCTATTAATGTCTGGCTCATGTTACCTCTGGAATTAAGCTTCGCTCTGCCACAAGCCCAAAGCTAAAATGAAAGGCAACGGAAGTCCCATCACTTATGAAATCACATGCGAATGTAGGCTCAGAGGGACTGAACGCTGTGGGAGGCTGGTACCATGTGCTAGCTGAGAAGATGGGTTATCCACGCTGGGGGAATGAGGGCGTAGTTGACCGCAGACAGGATGGGGAGCAGGTTGGTGGCAGGAAACGCAGCCATCATTTCTTGAGCTGGGTTGCAGGCTGTTTGTACGAGCTCGATGTCTGTTTTTTGTCAATATGCATGAGACACCACCAAATAAGAGCAGCTCGCCTGGTACTATGAGTGAAGTCCCGTCAACCACCCCTGTGTAACGAGGGCTGGCCAGCCCCACCGCTGGCAACCGTGTGTGTGTTTGCAGTGTGTACACGCTCATGCAAATGTCTGCGCCTGGCTCACCAGAAAGGTCAGACTAAGTGTGTGTGCGGATGTGTGTATGTGTGCATAGCGGTTTGTCTACAGATGCACAATTCTGCTGTTGCCATCTTGAAATCTTTCATATTTTTAAAAGGGACCCAGATTGTCGGTATGCAGCTCTTCCTGGGAGCAGGCACCACGGTGAGAGTATAAGGGGCGTCTGCGGAGGCATCAGCGTGGGCAGGGGCCGGGCTAGTCAAAGCTGGTAAGGAGGGGCCACTGAGTATTGTCAGGTGAGCATGCCCTTCACCTCCCGGGTGCGTGCACCCAGGGGTGTGTGTGTGGATTCAGCTGTGAGCCACCAGGGCCACCGCAGCCCCCACGGGCCGTGGGGACTACGAAACCGCGATTAAACACTAAAGTGGAAATCAGAACACAACACTGTGTCTGCTGGAGTTTGTCCTAAAACATTTTCGAATGCTTGTTTCTCAAAACAGAATTTCCTGTTGTTCACATTCGAAACTGAATACGCATCAAGTCACGAGAAGAAGAGCCGGAAAACGGGCAGAATTCCAGTAAGTCCCGAGGGAAGAGGTAGCTCAGGATGGATCAAATGCATGGTCAAGGGCACAAGAGCAAAAGCTTCAAAGTCATAAGCAAGGACCAAAAAATGTACAACCGTGGCTGGAGCAGAGGTCCGGGTGGGAGAGAAATAAACAAATGATGCTAGGTAGGCAGGTCACAGCGGGACTGTGGGCCGGTCACAGCGGGACTGTGGCGGTCGGGAATGCAAAGATGCCGGGCTTGAACCCCTTCCTTCCAGCAAGCAGGCTGTTACCCTCCCCCTTGGGAGCCGCCTCGTCCTTCTTCCTAATCGGGAGATTGCAAATTTTTTTTTGGGGGGGGTGGCTTTGCATCTCATTTAAATGCCACGTTCCCAGCTCCTATGTGACCGAGGGGTGCACAGCGAGCTGTAGGTGGAAGTGTGGGGTGGGACATCTCAGAAGGCTCCTGGAAGGTTGATCTGGCCATGACATGTGGCTTCTACCCTATGCCTCTTCTCTTTCTGTGTTTGCATACTGATATGACTCCTGGAGCCACGAGGGTAGAAGCCATGGACCAAGAAGGGGGGACGAAAAGAAGGGAAAGTAGCGCATGTGAGATGCTTGACAGGTCTCCCTAGCAAAAAGCACAAGCACTACCTGTGGAATGCATCATGGGAAGGTCCCCGAAGGTTTCGGAGCAGGCGGAATCTGTGCTTCAAGTGCTGGGGTATACATAGGAGTTTGGGGGGGGCGGGGACTTAGAAGCAGCAAGATCAGGTTGGCAGCTTAGATGAGGAAGTCAGAATTAAGGTGGAGTGAGTCAGAAAGGAGAAGCAATGTTTCTCGGGACAAAATGAGCATATCGACAATTGTATTAACAGGGTGAAGAGGAAGGTGATCGCACCATGTTGGCAGCAGGTGAAGGCAGGAAAAGAACTTTGCTGGAAAGTGGGTTTGGGGAGGCTGAATGACTCCATACACAATGAGTTAAAGTCTCGAGGGGAGACTAAGGAGAACTCTCTAGTCGATTACTGGAGCTCCACGACTAGAAGTTGGGAAACTACTAGGCGTGAATTTGAGATCACCTGTGGAGAGGCGACCCCTGAAGAGCAAATGGAGGACTTAGGAAAGCGTGCTGCCTCCACATCGCAAGAGGAGTCTCGTGGCACTGAGCCACGCTGTCTCTTGGGTCCAGATTCGCCAGTTTTCGCCCAGCCTCCTGATGCCGACCGGGACCCCGTAAACATGGCTCCCTTTCCAGCTGCAAGAACGTCAGAGCCCATCACAGCAGGGCTCTCGAGGGACCTGGAGGTGGCAGGAAGACCTTTCTTTTCTGGTTCTGGTTCTTCATCGTTGTCACTCAGCCTGGGAGCCCAGCCACCTGTGCAGGGCTAGCGACCCAGGCCACGCTCTGCTCACCAGTGACCACTTCTCAGCTGGCCCAGCGGCTCACACTCCCGACAAGGTAGCCACTTCTAAAGGCGATACCCTCCGGTATCACGTGGTGGGCGGTGTGTTCCCGTGACAGCCACGGCAGTCTTGGCGTCTCTAGTCTTTTGGTCCTTTATTGTCCACTCTTCATCCTGCAGGGGGGAGCTGCTCCTTTGCTCTTGCTTCTTCTGAACCCCTGAGAATCCTCTACTATGCCTTCTAGTAATTAACCACCTTCTATTAAGGAAAAACTCATTGCATCCCATGTTCCCTGTTCAGTGAAATCGTGGGGTTTCTTCTCCAGGCTGGACTCTAACAGATGACCTCGTGGAGCAGAGACTAGACTTTTTCTGACTGATTATCGCGCGTCTACAACCTAAGCGTAGAGAGCAAGAGTTAAAATAATGAAGAGTTTTCGAAGGTCGGAGCTACAAAGGTTGGGACAGACGGCACTGAGTTACAATGATTTCTCTTCCACGGGCACAGTCCCCTGGCAGGAGCCCCGTAGAAAGACTGAAGCATCAACTCGGGTTGGACGGGGTGAAATGAAGGTCACGCCTCACCTGGAGAGTCTGCGATTCGATGATGTGTTCTGGATCTTCTTCTCGTCTCTACTGATAATCGACTCTCAATATTCCCATTAACCTCTTCGAAGCATGATTACGATCTATTGTTATAAGGCCATGGACACAATGTGAGAAAGGCACAGACGCTTCGTGTTGAAGGAAAGTGTTTTCCTAGGGATTTTTCAAATGGCCTTGCGACATTCTTCATCGACTTTATTGTCCAAGTTCCTTTCACCTCCCAAGGACCTAGATTTGGAATTTCTCAAAAGACTCTAATAATCAACAGCTGGGCGTTTGGAAAAGCGAAGCGGCCATAGGACAGATTATTCTTCAGCTGCAAAAAAAGCCTTCAGGGTCCTTCACCCCCTTTCATTGTGGGCCTTGGGCTGGAGAGACAAGTAGAATCTGGGACAAACTTCCTTTTAATGTCCGATAGACCTAGATCCGTCCTTCCTGTAAATGGAAAGCTAACATTGGCTTGTTCTTTTTTTGTACACATTGGCGTCGACAGGTGAGCAGAGAACGTCACCCCGCCTGGAATTTTGACGGCTGTAGAGGGGTCTGTCGCGGCCACTTGACGTCCAGCTGCCGCTTCCTGATTTTCTGACAATTTGATCTTTAAGTTTGGTGTAACAGAGAGAAACGATTCGTAGTAATAGTGTGTCACTGTGAATTACAGCCTTCAGAACATGAAGCTGGTCCTTTTGTCCCACGAATTTTTGGAAAGAGGGAATTTTCTTTCATGTAACTGTTTTCGTTTTCTCTTTGTAGTCCGTCGTTGTACCTTCGTTCCTTTATTTTTTTTTAATTTTTTGCGTGTGCGCATGTGTGTTACTTTCAATGATTACTTTTTGCATTAGACATTTTAAGATATGTCACTTTTGTTTTCAGTGGGTCTCTGTTATGGACTGAATTGTGTCCCCCCTCAGAATTCATATGTTAATGTCTCACTCCCCCATGTGACATCATTGGAAATGGGACGTTTTAGGAGGTGATTAATGTTAAATGAGGTACTGAGGGAGGGGCCCGGACCCGATCGGACTGCTGTCCTTGTAAGAGGAGGAAGAGACACCAGGTCGCCCCTCTTCCCTACCCTCTCTCTTCCTCTCTCTCACTTCCTCTCTCTCTCTGTCTCCCTCTCTGTCTCTCTCTGTCTCTCTCTCTCTGTCTCTCTCTCAGCTCACAGAGAAGAGACCATGGAGAGGCATAGCAAGAAGGCAGATATCTACAAGCCAGGAAGAGAAGCTTCAATAGAAACCGAATCTGCTGTCACCTTGATCTTGAACTTCCAGCCTCCAGAATCGTAGAAAATAACTTTCTATTATTTAAGCCACCCAGAGGAGTTATTTTGTTACGGCAGCTGGATCTGACTAATACAGCCTCTTCAAATATATATGTATGGATTTTGGTTTTCGATCAGTTCAGGAATTTTTTAAAGGGGTGACAAACATGTTTACACTAAATGCCTTTTGGCACTATGTTCTTTTTACCACTTTCTTTTACAGTTGTCTTGCCTCCTGCCTCTCCTGTGTGACCTAAGTCCCATGTACTTTATCTTTGCCGCTCTATACACCGTATTTTATATGAATCTAGCAATCAAGAACTTGCAGATGTAGTCTTTATGTCATTGGAAAAGAGGTGATAGTTGAACTCATAGGAATATTTAATTTTCTGAGAAAAAAAAAATCAGAGCCCAAGAAGTCAATCCTTGGGGATCGTGCATATTAGACAGAGGAACGGATCTGTAACGGAGGTGTTGGGGGCCCAGAGAACACAAAACTGTAAATGCAGAGGGGAGAGAGGCCCCCCAGAGGCAGGGCTGGGGACTGTCTCCCCGGCTTCGGGGGGGGGGAGCAAGATTTAATTAAGAAAAGATCACTGGGTTAGGTAGCTAAGACATCACTAGGGAACCCTGAGACGTCATCTTTAGCTAAGTGGTAGAAGCAAAGGCCAAGGTCAAGTGAGTGCTAGGAAAGTCATTATAAGTGAACGAGGCTGTTCTCACAGAACATTGAGCAGGTCTGGAGAGAAAAGGGCTGGCAGCTGCCAGGGACAGCTGGCACCTGGCCGAGGAAGTGACTGGGACGTGGGTAGTTACACTAGAGACGAGACTGCTGGGCACAGTGGAAAAGGCATCCTTGATGGAGCATAGACTCCAAAGACAAATGTCGACAGCTTTGGGGTGCCACTGAAGAGTGAGCACCCTTCCCCCCACTTTTATTGAGGATACACACTAAGCATGGAAGGCATAACAGGGCAGACTCCATTGAGCACCCCCTGCTGAGGTCAAGGGCTCATAATAGGGCCACCAGAGCAATCTCAGGGAAGGTGACTACCAGCACAGGAGGGGGCCGGGCGGTCTGCAAGTCAGCGGCGGCCATATCTACATCCATTCATTCAATGAGTGCATCGTCGGGGCCTAAGGATGGATGAGCGAAGCGTCCGAGGTGATAGTCACCACAGGAAGCGTCCGAGGTGATAGTCACCACGGTTCCACCTCATGCGTGTCCCAGGGTCACTCCATGGGATCTTTAACTTAGCCGGCTTTCAGGGGTAGGCTCTGAGGTTAAGAGATTTGCGCAAGGGGACAGAATTGTCAGGTGACCGCAGTGACACCCCGACCCTGGTCTCTTGGCTCTGGGCTCGATGTTTTCTTTTTCACAGCATGACACAGTCCTTTTGGGCAGTCACCTCCTCAACAGCGGAGCCACGCAAAGCTTATAGGACGAGACCGTCAACAGGACAGATCACAAGGGTGACGTGACCGTAGGGGCTTTTCGCTCTCTGTGCTTCATCTGCCTTTATTCCTGGAGAGAGGGTCCTTGCCTGAGTCCTGTCTCCTCTTCTCTAAGTAGAGAACTGTGTGGGACAAGCTATTAAACAATTTTAATGTCCAGTTGCCCCTTTCTTGGAAGTTAAAAGCAGCCCTCAGATCCTGCCTCTCCATCATCCTCCTCTTTCTCCCCAGGGTTCAACCATTATCACAAGGAGCTTTGGAGCAGAAGCCATCTGAAGTCCAAGGGAGTGTGGAATGGGATGAGGAGAAGGGGGTGTCCGAATGCCCTAAAATGCTGTGACCCACAACTCCAGCGAAGCCTCAAATTAGCCGGTAGCTTTTAAAACATTCGCAAGAATTGCATCGCTCTAGGAAACATTTTAAAATGCAAGACGACATCAAATTCAAAAGTCTTTCCATTCAAATAGAAAACATTTAAACATCAGCTAGAATCCCGCAGAGTTCAAGGATCTGTACAGCGTGGTTGAAAATGTATTTACATATCTTAAAAACTAAAAAGAAATACAAAATCCAAACAAATATTCCTCTTGGACAGGAGCTGCTGACGTCTGACACTTGACAGAGAGAAAAGTGATGTGCGCATCTTTACACCTGGTACCAGGACTCCGAGAGACCAGCCTTCCTATGAGTTTGCAGCTCACGATCCAGTCAGCGACTCTGAAAAGATGCTCTTTGGCTCATGAGTGGGCGCCTGCACAGTAAATGTCTTACACAGAAGCTCCGGCTCTAAATTCTCTCAGTTAACTGGGACGTTTAATGGACCAAATTGTCTTAGTGTCCCACATTGTCAATTCCAGAAACACTCAGAATTAAGTAGCCTTGGTTAAATGGAGCTTGACTGCCTTCTTCTTCTTTGGTGGATAGAAATCTTTTAACTCTAGAAAGATGTAGGATTAAATAAACAAAAGATTTAAGAAAGTCATAATCAGATCCGTACATAATGGGTAACTTAATACAGTCCTAACCTTTAGAAGAATGTGGACTATTAGTGAGACCATATTTCTCTTTTTTATATTACGTGATTGATGAACTAGTTTAGACCCTTTGTTTTCATTTGAAACTTTAATAAATTTATCCACAGATTTAGAACATTTAACAGAACAGAATAGCACACACTTCCAGACACCAGCTGGGTGTCCTATAATTTAACTAAATTCTGACAACTTACAACCAGAAATAGCATCAGATCCCAAGGATTAACGGCTGTCCCACAAGACTCTCCTCCTCCCCTTCTTCCGAAGCCAATCTCAAGTCCAGGTTGTCACCTGTATTTCTAACCTACTGGCTACAGATCGGGTTCAAGTAATAGATGCTAGAGCAGCTTATAGACCTCAGGCATGTTTTGCTGACGGGATTAGTGGTTCATCGTAAAGGGGCACGGTATGGGGAAGGAGTGAGGGGCTTCCGCGCTCTCTCCAAGGGGCATCCTCCCCACACCTCCATGCGTTCACCCACCCGAAAGCTCTCCACACCCCTCCTTTTGAGTCTCCACAGAGGCACCATTACAAAGGCACGATTCCTTAAATCACCGGCCATTGGTGAGTGTGTCGACCTGCGACCTCTCTCCTCTCCTCAGAGGTCAGGGGATGGGACTGGAGGTCAAACCCTTCCATTCACGGTCGGTTCCCCTGGCAACCAGTCCCCATCCTTAGGTGCAGTCCGAAAGTCATCTCGTTCACATGACAAAAGACATCTTTACTGCTCTCGGCACTCAGCAAGGATTTTAGGAGCTCTATGCCAAAATAGAACAAAGACCAAATATATATATCTTATTACGAATCACCCTATCACAGCTTTAAAAGTTCAATTAAACCCTAAAAGCACCCACAAAACCTCCAATTAATGGGAGCCGTCAGCCCTAGCAGAGAGAAGGGGTTAGGAAGGAGATGCTCATGCTGCCTCCTCAGAAGTCGAGCAAACTTTATTCCTGCCCTTTACTGCTCAGGGTTTAGTCCCCTCATTTCTCAACAGCCTCTAGAGCAACGGGAAAAACGCCAACCAGGATGAATCGCTCGGATATTCTGAAATCAGCATTTGCAATTCAACTCCGAATTCTCCTAATGGATCTCAAGCTGTCCTTATGGCAGGTTGAAACATGATTTGTCACTGTGCTATCGATCATGTCAGGGACGCCAGCTGTGACTGTGCTTGTGCCGAAAGAGGGGAAGAAAGTGGCCCCAGATGGACGTCTGGGCCTTTCGATCACAGTCCTCTTGCCAGCAAGTAGCCCTGCGTCTGGGGTCCTCAGTAGGCCTTCGTTTCTGCAACTTCAGACACACGTCCCCACGACCTCTTACAGACCTTGGGTCCTACCGCATAGAATAGAGGAGCCCCAAGCAGTATGCGTGGCTTAACAACCGTAAAGATGCAAAGAGGTTGAAGCCAGTTCTGAGCTGGGTTAGATTTCCGTGCTCGTTTCCATGGCGTCGGTCGGTTTCGGGAGGGTGAGCGGGTTGGGTTTATATCTGTAGGAACGAGGGACGATGCAAGGCCTGTGCTCAGGAGAACCCGAGTCCTTTGTACTTACTAGCCTTCGCAGTTAGAGATGTCTCCTTTTAAAGATAACGGTCCAACACCTGTCCCTAGTCTCTTGGTAAAAGGAGCTCCATTATGAGCGACTCATGTCATATAGATCATGAGGCCGATCCCGCTCTTACTGGTCACGGAAGTGACGTGACTTGGACCCGAGCATTCAGAGTCGTCCATTTCCCTGGCTGGTTGAGAAAGGGCGGGTTGAGCTAAGTCTTTTCAGTGTTCTGATGTGTGAACCTAAGAGAGAGATGGAGAGCCCGCGTCCACACGCTGGGAGGGCGGGAGAGGGACCAGCGGCATCCAGTGGAGACCACGATTGGGTGAGTTCTTGGAAAACGTTCCTCCATCTCTTCCAACCCTGAGATTCACCGTTCACAAGGAGCTCACTGATGAGGAGTGGGTTGCTAACGGTGAGCTTGCTGGGAACAGCCACCTGAGCCTCCAGATCCCCCCAGCCTTTCCTGGGTGTGAACGGGCCCATTTCTGGACAACTATCAGGAATGGACCCATCCTCCAAGGCCAAGGCTCAACCACATCACCGAAGCACCGATTCTCAGAAAGCCCTTCACCTCCTGAGTCTGAGTCTGAGTCTGGGAGAACCCGTGACTCTTTCTAGACATCACCTGGCCTCGGGCCCAGAGCTCTGGCCCCGGAAGCACCCACTCGACGTTGGGAAAGAGCTTCTGGAACCTACGTGTACCTTGGAGAGGGAGCCCCACCTCGAGTCACAGCCAAATTTCACTAAGATGAACCCCTTGAATCCCACACTCCCAACAACGACAAGGTTCTGTTTAGTTTACGAGGCAAGTTCTTTCAAGAAAGGTGAGATGAAGGGAATTTTATAGAGAGTAATCTTCATGATGGAGAGTGAAAGGCACTGCAGTGTCGTGTCCCGGAAGCGGGCTGCTCATTCTCATAATTCCATGGATGAGCTGAAAGTGTGGGCGAGGGCCGGCGAACCCCGCCTCCACGCTGGCACGGAGAGCCCCGGCGCTGAGCCGGGCGTAAGAGCGCCGAGCTTACCTCCTGTGCGATGAGTCGATTGTGCTACATAGCGATGGCCAAGAGGTTTCGGTTTTGGATGGTTGGTAGGGGCAGCTTGGTGGAGAAAGAAGAGGGGGTTACCTGTGGCCTTAGTAGGACAGGGCCTTGATCAGTAATGACGTCTGCCATGGAGGCACACAGCAAGTCACATAGCAAAGCCCTTAAATGTCTCCCCAAGCCCAGCTGGCTTTTCCGATTCTACCTGATTCTGCAGACGAAGAAGTTCGCGTTTACTTCATGCACATGCAGATGTGTGTGGCGCGTAGCATTCCCTCCGAGGGTGAGAAATCCCCAGTTTCGTGGACCGGCTGGGCACACAGGATGCGCCTCCCTGAGAACATGTCAAGACGGGAGCCTGAGCTTGAAGCTACGGGTGGGTCGCTGCTCCTGTGACTCGCGGATCACCACTTCACACCTCACGCAGGTTTACTCTGGGGGCAGGAGGACTCTGCAGAAGTCGCGGAAACTGTTGAAAGGTTTGGGGTGCTATTCCTTCACCATCATCCTTTAAATTTCAACCACCTGAGAATGGACATCAAGAAACCGGCTGGGGTCCCAGCACGGCTTTACACCTGCAGCGCAGGGCCAGACAACGGCCAAATGCAAGCTTTCTTGTAAACTGTGTTGGAAGTCCCTCTGCTCCCCGACCAGAATGATGGGTCCTCCCTCCCTCCCTCCTTCCCTCCCGTGAACTGCAGGCAGCAGGGCCCCCGAGCCAGGCCTTCCCGACCCAGCCAGTTTGCAGCTGAGGACTCTGGCTGCAAGGGACCAGAGGCCGGGCCTCCCTGGGACGGGTCCCTGCTGTCTGCTCACTGGCAAGGGGAACTGCAACGCAGGCTCCCAGGCCTGGTCCCAGCCAGGCCTTAAAGAACCGGAACTGGGACAGTTATTCTGGATACACTCAGTGTAAAAGGAACCAATCGGAACAGCTCATCCACGTCCTGGGGAGGAGTAACGACTGCACTGTGGGTCTCAGTGCAGGGCCGGGTGGGGAGCAGCCGGAAGCGGCGAACCCCGGCTCCCTGTGCCCAGGGTGGTCAGGGGAGCTGGCTCTGGGTGAGAAGCGTAGCTGCATGAGTCAGACAGGAAATTCCAGGTTTAGTCCCCTCTCTGCTGAATTCCAACAGAAAGCGGA
>KE774377.1:16344-38192 GCA_000465285.1 Eidolon helvum | reverse complement strand
TTTTATTTTAATTTATTTTTTCAATGACCCTGATCTCTGATTTATTTATTCTTCCATTTAAAAAATGTTTTAATTTCTGCTTTTAGCTTTATTAATTCATCCTTCTGCTTTCTTTTGAAGTACTTTTTCTAACTTCTTGAGTTGAATGTTATTCTGGTTCATTAATGTAAGAATTTAAGGCTGATTTTTTTCTAAATATACGTTTAGCTGTATCCTATAGGCTCTGATTTATATTTTCATTGTTGTTATCTTTTACATGTGCTTCAATTTCAGTTTTGATTTCCTTTTTGACCCAATAGCTGATTAAGAATGAGGTTTGCATTGTGATGAAAATGCTGTCTGTACAATTTCAATTTATTTGTAAATTTATTGAGATTTTCTTCATGATCTAGTATGTGGTAAGGTTTTGGTATATTCTCTGGAGTCTTGAAAAGAATTCAGTATAAATCAGGCAGGTCTACCATATTGGTTATTTAGGTCTTCTGTAGCTTCACATGGTTTTTGACCACTGAATCAGTCATGGATTGATAGAGGTGAATTTAAGTCTCCTGTGATGGAATGTTTCTCCTTCATCCCGGAGAAACAGTGATCAGGAACTGAGAGACCTGGCAAACAGGACAGCGGGGACAGCAACAGGAGGGGTGTGGTTCGATGGCATGGTCTCCAAAGAAGCTGGGATTTTGAAGGGAAGAGTAGAACCTATCTAGAAGTGTTTTGGGGCGAGGCCCAGAGGCACCAGGGAGAACCGCTTCCTGGTTCTCTGTCTCAAAAAAGGGAAAGGACCCTTCAGAGAAGATTGGCCATGTTCTAGAAGGCGGAGTGAAAGGGCTTGGGAAGTCTGGAAAGGAGATAAAGATGAACGCGTATTTATTGTCTCCCCTGTGCCAGGGAATACACAGCATGGAGGCTGCCCCTGGGGACAAGCAGACAAGTGCTCTGTGCCCTTTTTTGGATCTGGGCATAGTCTCTGGGCAGGGACTGCAGCTCCATGGGCCATCTTCCCATTGCATCAGGGCTAGGAGCACAGAATGGGTGCTCAGAAAATGCCTGCTGCACTGACATGACCCCCCTCCCTAACTTATGTGACCAAGCACCACCGCAGCCCTTATGCACGGAACCATCAGTGCCACCCTTTAGCAGCAGGGGGTGTGTGTGAGAGCGTGTCTCAAGCTGGGTGCTGCTGCCTCTACACCCCTCATCATCTCCTTTTCCCTCTCCTTTGCCCTTGTCCTCCCAGACACCATCCGGAAGATGAAGAACGATTTCCGGAAGATGGAGGACGAGATGGACCGGCTGGCCACCAACATGGCAGTGATCACGGACTTCAGCGCCCGTATCAGCGCCACGCTGCAGGACCGCCACGAGCGCATCACCAAGCTGGCAGGTGGGCCCCGCCCCAGAGCGGGTGCTAAAGTGGGCCGCCCTTGGGGCTGTGGGGCTAAAACCACCTGCCCTCGTCCCCCAGGGGTCCACGCGCTGCTGCGGAAGCTGCAGTTCCTCTTCGAGCTGCCCTCGCGCCTCACCAAGTGCGTGGAGCTGGGCGCCTACGGGCAGGCGGTGCGCTACCAGGGCCGCGCGCGGGCCGTGCTGCAGCAGTACCAGCACCTGCCCTCGTTCCGCGCCATCCAGGACGACTGCCAGGTCATCACGGCTCGCCTGGCCCAGCAGCTGCGGCAGCGCTTCAGGTGTGGCCCCGGACCCGCGTCGCACTCCACTGGGCTCCTGGGCCTGCCCAGAGCTTTCCAGTCTCCCTCGTCCCCAGCCCGAATTCCGTTTTCTTGCCCTTCCCTGCCATCTTCCTCCCCACAGGGAGGGCGGCTCGGGCGCCCCCGAGCAGGCGGAGTGTGTGGAGCTGCTGCTGGCTCTCGGTGAACCAGCTGAGGAACTATGCGAGGAGGTGAACCGGCTGAGGAACTATGCGAGGAGTGCCTGGCGCACGCCCGCGGGCGGCTGGAGGAGGAGCTGAGCAGCCTGGAGGCCGAGCTGGGGCCCTCCCCTCCAGCCCCAGATGTGTTAGAATTCACCGACCGTGGTGGCAGCGGCTTTGTCGGTGGCCTCTGCCAGGTGGCGGCAGCCTACCAGGAGCTGTTTGCGGCCCAGGGCCCAGCGGGTGCTGAGAAGCTGGCAGCCTTCGCCCGGGAGCTGGGCGGCCGCTACTTTGCGCTGGTGGAGAGGCGGCTGGCGCAGGAGCAGGGTGGCGGTGACAACTCGCTGCTGGTGCGGGCGCTGGACCGCTTCCACCGACGCCTGCGGGCACCCGGGGCCCTGCTGGCCGCTGCAGGGCTGGCTGAGGCTGCCACAGAGATCGTGGAGCGAGTGGCCCGCGAGCGCCTGGGCCACCACCTGCAGGGCCTGCGGGCGGCCTTCCTGGGCTGCCTAACCGACGTGCGGCAAGCACTGGCGGCACCTCGCCTGGCAGGGAACGAAGGCCCCGGCCTGGCCGAGTTGCTGGCCAATGTGGCCAGCTCCATCCTGAGCCACATCAAAGCCTCGCTGGCCGCTGTGCATCTCTTCACTGCCAAGGAGGTGTCTTTCTCCAACAAGCCCTACTTCCGGGTATGGCCTGGCCCTGGGCTTTTTTTTTTTTTCCTTTTTTTCTTTTTTGGGAGATTCTTTTATTCATGCTGCAGGTCAGCAGTTACCAGGCATGCAGTTCTTGTCCCCACACACTCTGGATGTGGTTTCAGGCTGTCATGAGAAAGGCGGGCACAGCCTGGAGGGGTGGGGAAAGCTCCGAGGGCATCTGCAAGCAGTGTCGCCGGTGCTGGCTCAGTCTCCTGCATGCCCTTCCCTAAGCAGCAGAGCTGCTCTGCAGTATTGGAATGCAGGAAGAAGCCGTCCCATTGAGAGGGACCAGGGCATGTAGGGTCCCAGCAGAGGGTCACGAGCAGCCCCTGCCTGGAAGAGGGGACCTGCTGTACATCCGGGCCCCATCTTCTCACAGGGTGAGTTCTGCAGCCAGGGCGTCCGTGAGGGCCTCATCGTGGGTTTCATCCGCTCCATGTGCCAGACAGCTCAGAGCTTCTGTGACAGCCCCGGGGAGAAAGGGGGTGCCACGCCACCTGCCCTGCTCCTGCTCCTCTCCCGCCTCTGCCTGGACTATGAGACGGCCACCATCTCCTACATCCTCACCCTCACTGATGAGCAGTTTCTGGTGCAGGTAACTGCCAGCTTATAGCAGGGCAGGGCACAGTGCTTGCTAGGAACACAGGAGGCTGGACGGTGCCCTCATGGTCAGACTCAGGCCAGCTGCCTGTGCCCAGCCCAACCTGCCTCTTGCCCAGCCTGCGCCGAGCTCATGGTCGGCAGTGGTCTCTGAGCTGCCCCCGGCACCCACTGCCTCTCTGTCCTCTGCATCCTTGGCTCAGGACCAATCTCCAGTGACGCCCGTGAGCACACTGTGTGCGGAGGCCAGAGAGACAGCACGGCGGCTGCTGACCCACTATGTGAAGGTGCAGGGCCTGGTCATATCGCAGATGCTGCGCAAGAGTGTGGAGACACGGGACTGGCTCAGTACCCTGGAGCCCCGGAACGTGCGTGCTGTCATGAAGCGGGTAGTGGAGGACACAACAGCTATTGACGTGCAGGTGCTGCCCCATGTTGGCCAGGGGAACCCTGATGCAGGCTGGGGGTGCTGGGGAACAACCCTCTGAGGATCAAGACACTGGGGACCAGGCAGTGTGTGTACCCATGGACTTGTTCCTCTTCAGCCTTGGATTGTGGCATCACTGCTCTCATTTCACCTAGCAGGGGGCCCAGAGTAACCCAGAAATCAAGGCCTCAGTACCAGTTATGTTAGCCCCACTCCACCAGTTCTGCAGTGACAGGGCACCATCTAGGTACCAAGCCCCGCCTACCCTGTGATTCTTATAACCAGTGTGATTCTTATAGCAAATGAGTGTGTAACTTAGAGCATCCTTGGCCCTTGCCCAGGGCACCTGGTGGGCTGGAGGTTCCCTGGGCTCTGGCCTCTTTGCAGTGCCTCCTTCCACCACCAGGTGGGGCTCCTGTACGAGGAAGGCGTTCGCAAGGCCCAGAGCAGCGACTCCAGCAAGAGGACCTTCTCGGTGTACAGCAGCTCTCGGCAGCAGGGCCGCTATGCACCCAGCTACACACCCAGGTCTGTTGCTCAGGGTAGCCCTTAGAGGAATGGACAAAGGCGAATGGGATGCAGAGCAGGCTCTGAATGCTCGTTTCTCCCCATGCAGTGCCCCAATGGACACCAACCTCTTGAGCAACATCCAGAAGCTATTCTCTGAACGTATTGACGTGTTCAGCCCTGTGGAGTTCAACAAGGTCCCGTTCCCAGTGGCCCTGCCTTCTAGGGGCCCTTGAGAAGTTTGGCCGAAGCAGCCCCCATACTGGTCCAGAGCCTTAGGACTCTGTTCCCCCAGTCTGTCTCAGGGCTGTTTCTTGGAGTGACTGGTGGTCCAGAGCCCCACAGCCACCATCCTTGTCCCTCTATCCTGACCTTCGTGTGCTCCCAGCCTGAGTCTAGGTGCTAATCTAGTATGCCTCCGGCCCTTGCCCTTGTCCCCATAGTAGTCCTGGGTTCTCTCGGGAGATTCCTGTTCGCACCATGGCTTCTGCTCCCAGCACAGCCCAAGCTCAGGGACCTGGTGTTGTCCTAACTAGTAGGCCTCCCCCTTCCCATGTCAGTGGTGATCTGTGTCTGCCTCTGCTGGGTGGTGCTGACATTGCATCCCTTCCTCCCTCTCACCTGGGGCTTCCCACCCCATCCCAGCTACTGGCATTTTGTCGTCTCCTTGGCCGGTGCCCAGAACGTGGCCCCCCCCCCATAACACCTGCTATTGTGGCACTGCATCTCTGTGTCTCTGTCCCTTCCTGCAGGTGTCGGTGCTGACTGGCATCATCAAGATCAGCCTGAAGACGCTGCTGGAGTGTGTGCGCCTGCGCACCTTTGGGCGCTTCGGGCTGCAGCAGGTGCAGGTGGACTGCCACTTCCTGCAACTCTACCTGTGGCGCTTTGTGGCCGACGAGGAGCTTGTGCACTTGCTGTTGGATGAAGTGGTGGCTTCAGCTGCCCTACGCTGCCCGGACCCAGTGCCCATGGAGCCCAGTGTCGTCGAGGTCATCTGCGAGCGCGGCTAGGCCTGGCTGCTTGCCAGGTCGCCCTGACCCTGACCCACTCGTCCCCTGGTCTCCCGCCTGCTGGGCCCTTCCTCTCCGGCCTCCAGACCTGCCTAATAAAGACGTACTGTCTCCTCCCTCTCGCGTGCTGGGGCGGGACTTGCTGGGGGTGGAGTTGTGAGGCTGAGGCTTAAGAGGCGGACTCCGAAGCGCTGGCGTCAGACTCGCCCCCAAGAGTCGATTGGCTGGTCTGCTGGGCCCAGAATGGACCGGGGGCGGGTCCATTTAAAGACCACTGGACAAGCGCTTTCGCTGTCCGAGCTCAGATCCCTGACAGGTGCAGGCGTTGCGAGGACGGATCTCTCCCGTCACCAAACCCAACTCCTGGGGGATGGGGTGGGCTGTGTTTCCTTGACGGACTTTCGTGAGCCCCAGCCTCCCGGCGAAGCGGAGACCATGGCCCCGCAGGGCTCCCGGGCCCCGCTGGAATTCGGGGGACCCCTGGGTAATGGCGCAGAGGAGGGGGGCCTGGGCCCAGAGGCTTCTTGAGGGAAACAAAGGCTGAGCTACGAGCAGGGATAGAGCAGAATCGAAAGATGGAAGGCTTTGAGGGGCATCCGGAGGCAGAGGGCTCTTGGGGCTTGCAGGGAAGTGTCTGGAGAGGGAGCTGTCTGGAGAGGGAGCTGAGGAAGGACCAGCTCTGGGGGCTGCAGAGCGGGGCGGGCGGTTTGTGGAGTGGCGAACAGGATCAGGAGGGGATCAGAAGAAGGGTCTCCGAGGGGACCTGGAGGCTGGGATCAAGATGGAAGTTGGGGAAGGAGGCTGAGAACGGGATATGGAAGAGGGCAATGGGAATGCTGAGGGGGCCCTGGAGATAACCGGGCGCCTGCGGAGGGTCGCGGGGAGAGTTGAGGAACTGACGTCCGACGCGATCGTCCCCCTTTCCCAGGCGCTGGGGCGCTGATGCTGCTACTCCCTGCTACCATGGTCCACCTGCTCCTGGTGGCCCGCTCGGGCCCAGCGCGCCTCCTGGGCCCACCCCCCTACCTACCAGGACTCGAGGCTCTGTGGAGCCCGCGGGCGCTGCTGCTGTGGCTCACCTGGCTCGGCCTGCAAGCGGCACTTTACCTACTGCCGGCACGCAAGGTGTGGACTCGGCCTGCCGGGAGGCGTGCGGAGGGAGGGGCTCGGCGAGAAGAAAGGCACCCTCTTACCAGAGCCCCTTTGTGCCCACAGGTGGCCGAGGGCCAGGAATTGAAGGACAAGAGTACCCTGCGCTATCCCATTAACGGTGCTTGGGTGATGGGTCCTTGCGCTAGAGTTGCGTGGCTGGGGTGGAGCTTCACGCCTGGTGGGATTAACCTCCGGCCCCGAGCTCGGTTCTGTGCCTCTTTTCCCTAGGACAGACCTTGGGGGTCTCACTGTCCCAGTCCACGCACCTTGTCCCTCCACCCCTACCTGCAGCATTTGCTGCTACTCTACACAACAGAGCAGTGGCTGGGGTAATCCGAAAGCCAAGGTGTCAGCCTAATGGCTTGGGACAAGGTCTGAGACCTCCCTGGGCTTTGAGGTGTGTGTGTGTGCGCGTGTGTGTTCGGTGGGGGCGCCCCAGGACTCACTGTGTTTTGTGGTTCAGGCTTCCAGGCCCTGGTGCTGACAGCCCTGTTGGTGAGCCTGGGGGTGTCAGCTGGGCTGCCCCTGGGGGAGCTCGCGGAAATGCTCCTGCCCCTGGCATTTGTGGCCACCCTCACCGCCTTCATCTTCAGCCTCCTTCTCTATCTGAAGGCTCTACTAGCCCCCACCTCTGCCCTGGCACCTGGAGGGAACTCAGGTGAGAGGGGTCCCAGTAGGGTGAGAATGGAGGAAGACCAGGGTGCTTGCTTGCACCTTCACCCTTCATTATTCTCCAGGCAATCCCATTTATGACTTTTTCCTGGGACGGGAGCTCAACCCGCGCATCGGATCCTTTGACTTCAAATATTTCTGTGAGCTGCGGCCTGGCCTCATTGGCTGGGTATGCTGGGCATGGCTAAGAGGGCCTGGGCCAGACGGCAGGGTGGGATGGGTGAGCAGTGCTTGGGCAGGGTGGGGCTGGTATTGCGCAGACGTAAATCATTATTGATTTATTCCACAAACACTTGTTGATTCACCATGTGTTCTAGACACTCTAGGTATTAGGAGATGAGAAGTTACAGAAAAGAAAAAAAAAATCTGTCCTCATGGAGCCTACATTAGAAAAGCAAAGTAGGGAAGGAGTTAGGAGAGCAGGTGCAATTTTAAATAAAGCAGTCAAGTGCAAAATCTATTTCGAGTGATCCTACGCTGCTTGCTAGTCCAAGCAGTGCAGAACTTAGAACCGATCACTAGTGTCCTTGACCGACATGCCAGCTGTAGTTTTTGGTTAAAATATCGTATGTCGGACTGTAGTCAGGATCGCCCAAAGAGTCTCAGTCAGGGTCCCTCATGTCACCCTGGAAACCTCATTCAGAGGCAGGAGGAATGCCAAGTGCCTACCACAGATCTCGATCCCAGCCTCCAAGGCCCTGTCCTCATGTGCGAAATGAGATAAAGAGCGTCCAAAGTTATTCTGAGGATTGGAAGTGGTGAGCTAATAACAGCACCGAGCCCATTGCTACCATGAGCTAATAACAGCACCGAGCCCACTGCTACCAGAATGCGGGGCCTTGGTACAGGCTGGTCCACCATTATCGAGCACTAGGTGCCAGGCACACTGCCTCATGCTTCACACGCATCATGCGGAATCCTCAGGCAGCTCCATGAGGCAGGTCCATGATTATCTTTGTTTTCCACTTAGGAGTGGGGAGAGTGGGCTTTAGAGAGGGGAAGCAACTTGTCTCAGTAGTGAAGCTAAGATTCAAAACCAGGTCTGTTTCCACTCTCAAGCCCGAAGTGTTCATTTGTTCCCTATACTGCTTCCCAAAGGCAACAGTACAGAACAAAGCAAGAGAAAACAGGCTGGGAGTGCCTCCTGGGTGTTCCATTCCATTGTAGTCCCTCTGCCCCTGGGTACAGGGCCTGGATCCTTTCAACAAAGAGCTAGAGAGTTAGTGACTGACAGTTGAGATTCAGCACTGCCTTACCCAGATGCTGCCCCTGCTGTGGAGGCAGGCTGGGGACAGGGTGTCATGTCTCCCCGCAACCTTCAGGTCCTCATCAACCTGGCCCTGCTGATGAAAGAAGCAGAACTTCGGGGGAGTCCCTCACTAGCCATGTGGCTGGTCAATGGTTTCCAGTTACTCTATGTGGGTGATGCCCTCTGGCAGGAGGTGAGGTCAAACTGGGCAGGGAGTGTCTGAGAGAGTGTCTGAGGATCTTGTAGGGACTAAGGCAGTGTGTCTGGGTCCTGTCACTGCAGGAGGCTGTCCTCACCACCATGGACATCACACACGATGGGTTTGGCTTCATGCTGGCCTTTGGGGACCTAGCCTGGGTACCCTTCACCTACAGCCTACAGGCCCAGTTCCTGCTGTACCACCCACAGCCCCTGGGGTTGCCAATGGCCTCAGTCATCTGCCTCATCAACGGTCAGTCAGGAAGGGGCAGCAGGCTGGGGGCATTGTTCTCCTTCCCCTTTCATTTGTTCAGTGTTTATAAATCACCCACTAGGTGGGTGCTAAACCTCAGGCTCTTCTCTAAAGCCAGGGGTTGGGTCCTGGGTCTCTAGGCAGATGGGGTTTGGGCTGTGGGGGTGTAGTCAGAGTCAACCCTGACTGCCTGCTTACGCTTTCCCCCAGCTGTTGGTTTCTACATCTTCCGTGGAGCCAATTCCCAGAAAAACACCTTCCGAAAGAATCCTTCTGACCCCAGAGTGGCTGGTGAGCTGAGTTTCTAGGTTGCCGGGGGCGGGGCAGCTGGGCTTCCTGGGGGTCCCCCATCTGACTACCTATCTTTCCCCAGATCTTGAGACCATCCCTACAGCGACAGGGAGGCAGCTGCTGGTGTCTGGGTGGTGGGGTATGGTCCGCCATCCTAACTACCTTGGAGACCTAATCATGGCTCTGGCCTGGTCCTTGCCGTGTGGTGAGTGGCTTGGATGGGGCCACATATGTGTGAGGGGCAGAGATGGAGTGGTGACCACAAGATATCCAGTCTGGGGGTGGAACGGAGAACGGGGGTGCACTCCAGTGGAGGGAGTGGTCAGGGAGCCAGGTCCCGACTCGGGATGCAGTTGGGGCAGCACCTGGTTGTGGAGCCTGGCCCCCTTGCGGTTGAGTGCTGAGGCCGTGAGCCATTAGGTGTGGAAGCCTTTGTGGCCTGGGGGCTGGCTGAGTGGTCACAGCCCCCTCCACACAGGCGTGTCCCACCTGCTGCCCTACTTCTACCTCCTCTACTTCACGGCGCTGCTGGTGCACCGCGAGGACCGGGACGAGCGGCAGTGCCTGCAGAAGTATGGCCTGGCCTGGCGCGAATACTGCCGGCGTGTGCCCTACCGAATCGTGCCCTACATCTACTGAAGCGGCTGCGGCCACGTAGGTCAGCGCATGCGCCCTCAACGGCCAGCACAGGCAGCACCAGGAGCCCGGACACACCGAGGACTCAAGGGTCTGTACCGGACCCGGCTCTGAGCTTCCACAGGCAGGGGAAATGCAGCCAGTACTCAAAAATGGAGTGCAGGGGCTGTTCTTCTTCCTCGGATAAACACCTAGAACCTTTGGTGGCACTTCTCTCCCTTTCTGGGGCTGGGGTGTTTAAAAAAATTGGCTGCGTCACTCTTGATCATGGAGAAGCTGAAAGGTAGTTTGTGGGCCCAACAGGGTTGGGTGGAACAACAACTGTCACTCAGAGATGGGCACTGCGGACATGGCAGACCAATCACAGCTTTATTGATAACAAGGGGGTCGCCAGTTCAACCAGGAAGCTCCTCAATGAGAGTCCTGGGGGCAGGTGGCATGGGGCCTCCCCAAAGCCGCTCCAGCTCCCCAGTGAGGGCTGCGACTTCCTCAGCTGTCACAGCATGGGCCCGATGGGCCCTGGCACAGTCCAGAGCCAGGGCTGTGAGGACCACCTCGTTTTCATTGGTCCAAGACAGCAAGTACTGGCATTTCTTCCGGGCCCGGTAGAGGCGATCTCGCTCTTCAGTAGCCTCGGCCTGTTTTCGGGCCCGGCCCAGGGTCTGCGCCAGGTGCCCCAGTGCTGCCAGCGTGTAGCCCTTCTGGTTGGCTGGGCCCTCGCCCATGAGGATGCGGGCGGCCTCGCGCATGGCACCCCGTGTGCCCAAGGGTCCGGGTGGATGCTCGCCCGCTTCCAGCACGTGGGCTGCAGCCTGTAGGGCTTCCTCGGCAGAGGTGAAGACTTGCTGGGCGCCTAGGGCTCCCGAAACGCCGAGCAGAGTGTCACAGAAGTCGGGGAGCAGCGCATCGTCGCCGCCGTGATACAGGGCAAGAGTGTGTGCATAGGCGAACAGCACGTTGGGCAGCTGGAAACGCACCAGCGGCGAGGCCCGGCCGCGACTCAGGCTGGCCAGCGAGGGGATCCTGGTGGGCACCGCGGGCGCACAGGCTCCCGGGGCGTCTCCAAGAACCGCCTCCTCGTTGCTCCGGGCATCCGCGGCATCCTTCATGGGTTCCGGCCGCGTCCTTGCAGAGGCGGGTTCCAGATCCGCGGCGTCATCGCCCGGGGCATCATTTAGCTCCTCCAGAAGGCGCGGCTCTGCCCCGCGACTCCACCACCACGGCTGCCAAAGGGGTAGCAGACGCCCTGCCTCGCCACGGCTCAGCAGCCGCTCGAAGGCCGCCTTCTCGGCCGGGGCCAGCCTCTCCCACAGTCCTGAGAGGCCGCGGGGCTCCGATCCAGGTCTCAGGCCTCCGTCCTGGGGCGGGGCCTCCGTCCTGGGCCTCGTCCTCGGTCTCCCGTTGCTGACTCAGCCGGCGGAGGGCGCTGGCTAGGCGGCTGGGCGAGGCGCTGCGGCCGCGGAGCTCTCCAAGCACCTGGTCACGATAGAAGTCTTCGGCGCAGCTGCCATGCGCCCGGTAGCAACGTAGCGAGCAGTAGGGTACATTACAGCGGGGGCAGGTGTAACGCGCGGGCTGGGCCTCTCCGGCCGGGCAGAAACCACAAGGCCCGGCCGGTTCCATGGCAACTGGCACCGCACGCCACCCCCGAACGCTTACGGGGTTGTAGCTCGGCAACTTCCGGCGCTTGTCGGTACTTCCGCTTCTTTGTGGGGCGACGGAGCGCTTACCCAGAGCTCCCCGAAGACTCTTGACAATTCCCACCCACACTCGGAAGCCAAGCCCCACCCCTGTCGAGTAGGGCTTGGGCCCGCGCAGGAGCGGGTCGTGACGTACGAGCTCCGCCCCGCGAGGTGAGAGGTTGCACCAAGTGTATCAGGCGCCCTTCGCCGGTACCAGTTCGCCCCCTAGTGGTTGCTTCCTTAGCACTGTCAAGCGCAGAAACTGAAATTGGTCTTTGCCAAGAACCTATGCGGGGCCATTAACTGTACCAGGCCCATGAGAGATGAGGTGCGTCCCTGCTCTGGAGGGGCAGCCATTCTACTAGGAGACACAAAGGGAAGAGAATGGAAGAAAGCCCAAGGTGGGGTATCTAGCCTAGACTGGGTGTGTGTGTTGGGGGCATTTTCCCTCTTCTCAACAAAGAAGCATTTAACATATCTAAGTTCCTGTTTGATTTCCTCCTTCAAACTTATCGTTTATCCAACTTTAAAGTGAAAATTCCACACTAGGCACCAAAAACACACTGAGCAAAGAGATGGGGTTCTATTCTAATGGAGCTTACAGTTTGTGGTAGAGTGGGAGCAATGACCCATAAACCCTACCAAGCGCTGTGATGTTGATCCATGGCACCCCTGAAATGAGGTCTAGTTCTTTGGTCCATCTCATATCCAATCGCACCTCTAGTCAGTTCGGCCTTCACAATACCTTGTATTTATTTCAGTGTGGATCATAATTCCTCTACCAAGATCTAGATGGATTAGATAACCTTCATGTCTGTTCATTGTTTGCATCTCCACTACCTTTGGTGGTCTAAAACTACTTGCCCCTCAACTGGATGACACCACCTTAACTGGTGTCTTTACTTTCTTGCCATCCCTCCAGAAAAATCAGCCTGAGAAAAGTATTAGATCACAAGTCAGATCACATCAGTCCCTTTCTTAATTCATCCTTGGTGACCACCCACTGCATTTGGACTTAACCTCCTCTCCATGTCTGACAGACAGTATGCTGCAGGATGTCACACATCTCTGCACATAGTCCTCTCCACTGGCACTTTCATCTCATCACTTGATTGGCTCCTTCAGTTTCACAAACCCCATCTTCAGACACCTTCCTTAGGATAGTATGTCCCATCTACCTAATAGCACGTAACATACTTTCTTTGAGGCTGTAACACTTCTATTTAGTTTCCTGACTTTCCAAACAAGAATCTAAATTCCTAGGAGGCCATGTCTAGAGACAAGACCAGGCAATATATTTGAACTTATGTTACAGGTGCTGATCTAAGTATTTTTCATCCTTTATTTAATTCTCATAGCGACTCAAGAGATGATGACAGAGATTAATTATAAATGGAGCGAGGATCCAAACTAAAGGTAGTTCAAGTCTAGACCAAGTCTTTACTCCATAGTATGCTGTATTACAGAAAGCAGTAGCTTCAAAAGCTTTAGCTGAATGAATAGGTATGCATGTGTTGCTAACAGAGAATCTTGAATCAGCTCCAGAGAACTATACTTCTGGGAACATGGAAATAATCAACTGATCGACCTGAGCTGTGATTAGGTTAGCAAGGCCAGCCAGGATATCAGAAGTACAAACAAGGTTACTGCAGGGCCAATGTAAACAGGCAATGCTTTCCAAAGATGAGGCAGACCAAATTCCTGTCCTGGACTCCATTAAGGACACAGCTGGTCCCAAGTTCAGGGAAAGGCCAGACCTTCTGCTGGAACTCCTCCCCGCCATTGCTGCCTCCATAAAACCTCCCACAATTCCTGCTATCTTCTGTCTAACTGAACAACGATAACAACAACAACAACAAAGATTTGAGGAAACTATCAAGTTGAGATGAACAATTTCTCCAAGTCTACATTTGAAAGGCTGGCATCTGTGATTACTAGTTTTCACAGGAAGCCTTTTCTTGTAGTTTAGCCTGCCCTCCCCCAAAGGCCTCTGCCTCTTCCTAATTTGACACTGCCAAAATGAAAAGTCACTATTCTAGTGGAAACACCGCTAGCCCTAAAAGCCATCTCTCTCCCCAAGGCCCTGGAAATGAAGATGAAACAAGATGACTGCCTAAGTGGCTTTATTAGAGAAAGCCCGGGTTACAGAGGACTTAAGAGTTGGCATTGGGGCCCTTCTTCTTGCCAAAGGTGGGCACAACATTGACAAAACGCCGGTTGTACTGCATCCGCCGCTTGGCCCGACCAGTCTTCTTCTTCTTTTTCTCCTGTTTGGCCACCTGGGAAAAGGAAGGGCTGATTAGATTCTGGTTGACCTCTTCCATGCCTTCTCAGCTTCAGGGAGGAAGAAGACAGTTCAAGAGCCACAGGTCTTGGATTAGCTGTGATAGGAAAAAAACAAAGTCCAAAAGACACCACCAGTACTCTCACCTACCTTGGGAGTCTGACCTCTTACTTTCCCAGCACGGGCCAGGGAACCATGGACTTTACCTGGGGTGAAAAAGGAAAACAAGTAGTTAGGACAGCAAAAAGGACCCATAGGGGTGAGAACAAAGCTGCAAAGATGTGATGCCTGACCAGCAATGCCTAGTCTGGTAAATGCTAGGATTTCACTTCAGGATTTCCCAGCTCCTGACTTTAAACAAAAACTTAAGAGCACCTTGGGGAATCTCTTCTAATCTCTTGAATGAGGAAACAAATAGACAAAGATCTAATAAGTAACCGATGAAATAGAACTATACTCTGGCTCTATCTCCCACAGGACTCTCAAGATTTCAAGAGCTCACTCTGCAGTAAACAGGAAGAACCACTCTGGATCGAGAATACTGATCTCTGCACCTTACACCCACTGCGTGCTTACAATCAATTCAAAGGACAGTCCTCCCCCGGAACTCACCTCCAAGCATGCGGCCGGCTACTTCCAGAGTGGTCAGAGCCTCCACCCCACACTGGCCCAGGGTAGCCTCATCCTCTAGGGGCGTGCCTGCCAGGAGCACGACTTGATCTTCCGGAGCGATGCCCTCCAGAGAAGCTACATGAGCCTACAGGGAAAGACGAGGCTCATTACCGTTCCCGCGGAGAGCGAGGTTAAAGAACACAAGAGGATGGAGCCCGGGGAGCACTACCCAGCCTTACCTTGATCTGGGCGACCGTTTCCTGGCCGGTCACCTCGAGGGTGTGTAGCTCCTGGGCGCGGACAAAAAGCTGCATGTTGGCAACTAAGGAAAGAAATGCTTGTAAGAAAAGATATGCTCTGGGAGAGAGGGACTCCGGGAATGGGTGGGGGGCCGGGGACGATTGCGAGTCTCACGTGGGCCTGCCAGAGAGACTGAGTGGTGACAAAGACCCATACCACAAAGCAACCCCTCTTCCATTATCTTTCCCGCGCCCTCTGACCTCCCGGCCAACCCGCTATTAAGCCCTCTGGATCCAGCCGTGCCCCAAATTTTACCTGTACTGTGGCCGCCGCTGCTACCGCGAAGATGGAGTCGAGAAAGAGGAAGGAGCGAGGGCGTACACGAAATCGACGCCTGCTGCGTCTCACGTCACTGCTGAGCGACTGCGAGGCCGCTGTTATTTATACCGCCTGGGGCCGTCCTAGCCACGCCCCTTACGCTTTGCGTAGGCGCTCTTTACACCCCGAGCGACGTGCGCAGGAAGGGGCGGGACCAGGCCGGTTACGCGCCTAGAAGGCTAGTGTACGGGGTTGGTTCAAGATGGCATCGAGTATATTCCGGGCTTCTTTGCAGGGCTGGAGAACCGGCGTCCTACGGGGCTGCAGGACACGACAGCTGGTGAGAGCGCTGAGCTTGGAGCTGGGGGCAGAGGGCTGTGTGTGAGGCTCACTGTTATTCTTTGCGACCTTGAAAACTGCGTTCCTAATTAGGGCCTTAGCTCTTCTATATGATCGGGGGCACTTTTCTGGAGCTCAGATACAGGATTGAGAAGAGGTGGCAGGGCCTGTAGCGCCCTTCGGAGTGTGGGGCTTGAAACCTGGTTGGAGGACAACCCGGTTAGTCAGTACTGGGAGGGGCTGCACATCGACTCTCGTTGCCTAATTTTTTGAAGGAGAAATTGGTCCACGGAGTCCACAGGTCGGCCCGATCCTTGGCGATACTTTTGGGAGCCTAGAGCTCATGATATACAGGCCATTTCATTCTGCCTCCCTGTTCTCATTGTAACCCCGCGGCCTATCAGGACTGCGTGCTTTCTATTGGGAGAAGTGTCCAAGAAGGATCTTTAGGCCGGAGAATGGGAGGACAGACTCCGGAGTGTGATCTTAACGTAGAATTTTTTTAATGTTTTAATCTTCCTTGGATGCGAAAAGGGGTAATAAAGTCAGTTACTTGCCGCATTCTAAGAATTAAGAGAAAGCAGTACCCTTAAAGCATCCAGTACAGTGCCTGGTGGTGTCTGTATGAAGCCGAAATCTTCCAGGTAAGGGAGGGTCACATGGTATGAGTGTGAATAGAAAACTATCACGATTGCTGAAATCACTAACCTATACTGAAATATGCCGTAATAGTCAGACTTACGGTTAATTGGCTCACAAAAGTATACGCACACTTCTCATTTGAATCCCAAAAGAGACTAAGAGAGGCAGCACCTTCAGAATGCTAGAATTTCTTTTCTAGTCCCCCTTATGCACTGCACATCGACAAACATAAGCCTGGTGCTTTATTTCCAGCTGTTTGTTTATGCCATTCTCTCCACTTCTAATGTTTCTTTTTTCTGTTTACTAAAGGCCTCCTCCTTCTGTGTTGGGTGGGTGGGTGGTGAGTGGGCTGATGGAGAGATGATTGTTTTTTGTTTTCGTTTTTGCTTCAGAGCCAGACCCAGGGACTTCCCAATTACCCCAGCTTCGTGGAGTCTGTGGACGAATACAAGTTTGTGGAGCGCCTGTTACCCCCTACCAGCATCCCAGAGCCTCCAAAACATGAACATTATCCTACTCCTAGTGGCTGGCAGCCCCCCAGAGGTGAGCTGCGTAATGAGGATGGCTTGAAGGCTGCAGGGAGGAACCCCTCCTTAGTGGTCGGTCTGCCCCAGCTGAGACTCTGAACAACTCAGGAGGTTCAGAACTTGCTTTGAGATCTCTTGGGTTGAAGATCTGTCTCATGTTCAAGGAAGAGCTCAAGAATGGAGCCCACACTATTGGGATGAGGTCTTTCCGTAAAGTAAAAGTGAAGTACAGAGAGAAGACCCAAGAGCTTGGACATATCTCCCCACCCCTCTACCCCGCAGTAGGCCATGTACCATAACAGAGAACACAGCTTCGGAGTTGGGCAGTTCTGAGTCCAAATTTGGCTCTGCTATTCACTGCCAGTGTGATCTTGAGTTAGTCACTTAGCTTCTCCTAATCTCATTTTCAGCAAAATGGAGATAATCTGTTTGGCACACAAAGCACTTAGTGCTGAGTCCAGAATATGATAAGTGTTGACTGCTTATAAATCCCCTTGACTGCTTATAAATCCCCATGCTTTTGTGCCAGAGATGGATTGTAGCCTCCCTGAGTCAGAGGAGAAGGGCAAGGATTGGCCCCAGGGGGTTACCCAAAGCTCCAGGGAGGTGCGGTCCTGACCTCATTTCTCCTTGAGCACTTTCTGGTGCCAGGCCCTGTGCTGGACCTTAAGGTACCAGGGTGAACAAGCTGGTCCTGACTCTAAACATAGGGAAAGAGCAGGTCTGACTTGAAGTCTAGAAGTGGCTTTGCAATCAGGTGCACTGATCATCTGCAGACTCTGAGGGGAAAGGCCTCAGCTGAGGTTGGGTGAAGCCTGGGAAGACTTGGCCCATCACCATTCCTCTGTCCCAGGTGCCCCACCTGACCTGCCGTACTTTGTGCGGCGTTCTCGGATGCACAACATCCCTGTCTACAAGGACATCACACATGGCAACCGCCAGATGACTGTGATCCGGAAGGTTGAGGGAGACATTTGGGTAAGTTGGTGGGTGGGTCAGGGTCTGACTGTGATCCTTTCAGGGCTGAAGGGATGAGAGTCCTCTAGAGGGGAAGGTCTCCTGACCAGGCCTGGTTTGTCATCTTTCCCCAGGCCCTGCAGAAGGATGTGGAAGATTTTCTGAGCCCGCTGCTGGGGAAGGCACCTATCACCCAGGTCAATGAGGTGACAGGTACCCTGCGGGTCAAGGGCTACTTTGACCAGCAGCTCAAAGCCTGGCTCCTAGAGAAGGGCTTCTGAGACCCAGCCGAGCAGCCTGCATGACAGCATCCCCCACAGACTGGATTCCAGGGGATCTCGAGGGAGATTGGTGTTGGAGCAACCAGGATCGGGGTATAGAAACTAGGGCTGAGAGCTTGGGCATGGTAGAGGTAGGGCTGAAGGGCTTCAGAGCTGGCTTATTTGCATAAACGGGGAAGTGGGACCCTCTGCACAGGTGCCAGCACTGGGAGAGGGCTAGCTAACCAAACAGCTGAGCTAGTGGGTGTCATTAGCTGTCCCCCCTTGTGCCCGACTTTGAGCTGTTACTGCTTTCCCTTCATTGGAGCTCCTTGGGCTCATTTATTCAAATTCTGGAGGTTGTTAACTGCTCCTCTGGCGGAAGCAATAGCTCAGTCCAGTTCAGGGGAACATAGCACAGGACAGGGCACTCAGATCCTCACTGCTGCAAACATTCCCAGGCTCTTGCTCTAGGCCAGACCTGGCATGGAGGAGGCTACAAAGAATACAGATAACCCAGATGTGCGTTCCGGAAGTGTTCAGTTCCAAGTGCAGTGCTGGGCACAGGGGTGCAGGAATGCTCACATCAGCCTCTGGGCTCATTCTACCTATGGAGAAGTAGAAGGCTCAGTCCCCTCTGCTCCACTCCAGACCAGAGTTGGGCCTGTCTGGGTTTCCATCACCAGGAAGTTAGGTGATTAGCTGTAACTGGTCTGCCCACAAGCAGGTGCTTGGGAGCCCCTAGCAGCCCTGCATAGGGCCATTCTTCCCAGCTTGCAAACCTGGTATTGGCTGGACATTGGGTTTGCAAGCAGGAAGATGTTGGTCTTTTGCCCCTGCCATTTCATCCCCCGCCCCACACACACACTCAGCTAGTGAACTTTCACACTTGTCCCATCCATCACAAGGACCAAAGGCCCGAGTTCCCAGACCCACCCCAGCATTGGACTGGCTAAGACAGGGTTCAGAGCCTGGCTCTTACTTGGTCTCTGACCTAAAGCAGGGTACTTAACTTTTGGGGGCTCAGTTTCTTCATATGTAATATGGGTACCGCTTCCTAAAGCTTAATGACAGTGTGGCCAAGGACAGTGCTGGCTTGTATAAATACTCACTCCTGGAGCCAATTCTCAAGTCTAAAGCCTGAGCAAGAAAAAGGAGTCTGGCCACTGATCCTATGACACCAGCTCCACCAATCATTAATGCAAGTTTTTATTAGGCTGTATATACAATTTAAGCTATTAAAATTTGTACAGTATTTACAAATTAAATAATCATCTGAAACTCTCCAGCAACTCATGTAACACAAAACTGAGGGGGAAAAAGACAGGGACAGGCAGGCTTCGGCTCGTGTTCCCTACCTAACCCAGAGCCTTTTCTAACCTGGAAAGACCAGGAGCCTTGCACTCCTGATCCTCTTTCCGGGGGTCAAGCTTTCAAATTCAAAGACAAAATTTAAGCCAAAAGATAACAGCAAGGAAGTAACTCCAAGTCTTCTAAACTCAAGAAAAGTTCTGTAAGTTGAGAAGTGGCTTCCGTAGATTCTGGGGCTTGCAGTGGTTCCACAGCAGACACAAGCCCTCAGCCTGGAGGGGGGCTGGGCAGTGGCTGCTGGGTGAGACCAGGGAAGGTCTCACTTTAGACAAACTGCGGGGAGAGAGAGGTCTGGGGGGAGGGGCAGGGCTGGGTCCCTCCGTGCTGCCCTCCTGCTCCTCTGCCCCAGGCACTCCTTTCCCTGAGTTGTGTGGTTGCATGGAAATGTCATAGGGCATAAAGGACACAGCCATTATCACCAAGGGCTTCCGGGGACTTTAGGGTAAGAGGCATCAGTACCAGTCTTGGTGGGTGGGCCAGGGAACAGGTTCCTGGCCTGCCCCAGGCCCCTGGAGTCCACACTCGGGAATGGGAGCTAATACTGTTCGGCACTGCAGCGTGACTCCACACACACAAGTGGGCTCCCGGGACGGGGTGGGGCAGAGGGCTTCTCAGGCCTTGCCGCTCTGCCTTCACGCCCCAGCAGAACACAGGGCCGACGGGTTGGAGAAGGCCGGAACTGGCCCAAGATCCCCAGGACTGCCCAGAACTATAAGGGCTGGAGTCACCTGGGGCCTCAGGCTTCTCCTTGGCCTAGGGGATGCCACCTCCTGTCTTAGAGCTGGGTGTTATGACTCCCTGGTACAGACAGGGAGCTGGCACTTGGTGGCAGGTCATGTTCCAGCAAGGGCTGCTCAAGAGTGGGGGCAGGGGCCAGGACTGGGGCAGTGTCAGTGGGCAACAGGGGATTCCAACTTTTGTAGGCGGCGGCGGCGGAGCTCTGCTGCATCGGGCTCCCCATCCTCAGGCGGCTCCTCGGTGCCCACTGACTCGGGAGCTGGGGGCGGAGAGGTTGGAAGTGGCACCCAGACAAGCCCCCTGCCCCATCCCCCTGTAGGCTGACCACAACTACCTGGAGGCTTTTCAGGTTCAGGGGCTGGTGGGGAGGCTTCTGGGGATGGGGTGGTGGCCTGAGAGCTGGGGATGCTGGTGGAGGAGGCAGCAGCGACAACTGTAGGGGCAGTCTCCTCAGTGGGGTTGACTGAGGTGGCAGGCCGGGGGGGCCTAGGAAGAGAAGGGACGAGAGGCGGGGCCGGCCTTGGCATCCCGGCATCCGGCTTTGGCATCCTGGCATGACTGGGCAGGTTCTCCCGCTCTTGGTTGGCTTGCGAGGCAGAGTCTGGCACTGATGTGCCCCACAGCCCCAGTGACCAGTGGGCATAAGTGAACATGTGTCATATGGAACTGTTGTGATTCTGTAGCACAGACTGACTGTAAACCACCTCCAGGCAGGGACTTTAGGCCTGGTCACTGCAGAGTCTCCATCCCGGGGTGCCAGGCATCTTATAAGTTACCCACTAAAACATTCTACTGAATGAAACACAGAGCACTCAGGTCTCAGACTCTAGCTCCCCTCCACACCTGTGCTGTCACTGTGGTGTGCCATGTACTTTGTACACATGGCCTGTGAATAGGAGTGAGAACCTCCTCTATTCAAATAAGGTGATGATGGTCACAAAGCATGTGAGTGCTTGGGCCAGGCTGGCTCCAAGTGACTGTTTGCTGTCTCAGATCAGGGGTACTCATTCCCAGTCACAGTGTCACCATATGTCAGGAGAGTGCATGATAAACTAAACCACTGAGAATTATGAATATAAGATTTAACTATAGGAAAAAAAACTTTCTAAAGTAACAAGATTCAGAGTCAGCTCTAATAATTCTCACTCCTGCTTAGATGCAGATAGGCCTTCTGCAGTGGGGGGATAAAAAGGCACCAAGCACCCTGGAGGTGTGCCTATGATAGGTGGCCCAAGTCAACAGGTATCACAGGATGGCAGAAGAGGAAAAAAGCCAAGAACCACTGCTGGAGGGCCTCCTCTCAGCAGACCCCTGGTCCCCTGTGCAGACTTACCCCAAGGAGGCGAGCACAGTGAGGTACTGGTTGATCTGCAGCATGGCGGCGTCCAGCAGCGTNTGGTTTAATTGCCGCAAGGGGGGCCCCAAGCGGTGGGTGGTTGTTGCGCGGGCTCTCCAGCCGAGCCTCCAGGTGCTGCCGTTCGTGGCCTTCCAGAGCCTGCAGCTCCTCCGGGGTCAGCCCGGCAAAGCCGGCGGGAGGCACAGGCATGGGCGGGAAGGCTGGAGAGAAGTGGAGGCTTAACTCAGGCTGCCTGGGCCTGACAAGCCCCACCTTCCAGAACAACCCCAAGAGTGGCCTGTTTACCAAAGGGTGGAGGCAGCGGCATGCCCATCCAGGGAGGGGGGAAGGGGAAGCCCGGGGCAGGGGCAGCCTCGGAGGCGGAGGCAGAGCCAGGTGCCGGGGCAGAGGCAGCAGCAGCTGTGGTTGTAGCTGCTCCACTGGGTCGAGAAAGGGCAGCTAAAGAGCAAGAACAGGAAATCAGTGAGGGCTGAGGGGCCTCTGCTTCCATCCCTCCCTCCCCTGCTGGCTGTAGCAGGACCCAAAAGGCTTACCTGCACTGGTGGATGGAGGGGCCACAGCATCTCCTGGGCCCCAGCATCCCCTGAGCTGGGGGGAGGTGGGACTGGTGGGAAGGGGCCCATGGGGGGCCACAGCGGGAACATGCCTGGAGGAAAGGGGGGCAGGAGGCCCTGGGGGACTGCGGAGAGAAGACAGGAGGTGGTGAGAAAAGGTGCAAATTGAGATAGATCCAAATCACAGGCCAGAGGCTGGCTGTTGGAAGCTGTGTCGTCTGCTCCCACAGCCCCTCTCTGAGCTCAGGCTGATCACACAAGACGGCAACCATCCACATCCCTTCCCATGACCCTTCCCCACCCAGAGCTTCCAGAGTCAGGGACTCTGATTCCTCTCAGTATTTCTTACACCTAGCCTGGGACAAGTACTCAACAGTGTGTTAGATGGCCAAATGGGGGGCCAC
>KE774376.1:1427-16681 GCA_000465285.1 Eidolon helvum | reverse complement strand
TTTTTTTAAGTCTTGTTGCTACTTGCAAGAAACATCTCTTTTTACAATGGAGAGGTAGCGGAGGCAGGCAGCAATCCTATTGCAATATTCAGGGGAGAGAAAGGGTTCAGAATTTAGAGCCTGCCCCTGTCTTTTCTACCTTCTTATGGGCCAAAGATTTAAATTTGCTAGAAGAAAAAGTTACCTCTTCTTCCTAGTATCCTTTAATGGAGCAAGGCAATCCTGAACCGGCATGCTGGAATGATTTGATAAGTGCTGAGGTTGCTATTTCCTGTTAGTGATTTGCATGAAGTTGTGTGCAATATAGAATTTACTTAAAAAGGAAAATGCAAAGTTGCAAGGTGTGTCTGGCAAGCAAGAATACAACCCTGTATGTTGTCTGTGAATATGCCCTGTCTGTTCTCTTGATTTGAAGGACCACGTATAACCTCTCATCATTTTACACTCTGTGAGAGCTCCACACTAACTCTTTCTGCAAGGCAAATAAGTCCTTGCTATGAATAAAATATGAGAGGATTTTTCTCTTTTGGATTGCTGGCAGCCTACAGGTAAAAAATCTGGCTGGTTCAGCCAGTGCCATTGTAAAGCTAGACTGGCCGTGTTATTTAAATAACTACTGAAACCAGCTACTTATTTGCAAAAACGGAACTGAAGAACTTCATTGTGTCTAAGGTTGGACATTTTTACTTTTAGGAATCTAGAATTTTCAGACCTTTGTACCTAGTGGTATGTAACAGCCACTTGGAGGAGTTAATTACTCTCTACATCTTAGGGGCCCAGGTATTACATAAAATGAAAAGAAATCTGTGCATTTATAACACTGCCCACCTCTAACGAGAAGGTTCTTGCGAATCACAGGATCATTTATTTTGTTTAGCGTCCTAGTGGTTTCCAGGAGGTGAAAAGAATAAACCTATTAGGGGAGGTGAGAGAAAGAAATCCCCGTGGAAATATGACCTACGAGATCAATTCGATGTTGTTTCTGAGGACTGTGTGTTGAGAACGGCCTCCTGACCTCCTATACAATGTTCTGTAAAGCCAACATTGCTCAATAACGGAGTTTTCAATTATTTTGCAAAAACTTGAAGAGTGTTTGAATGTGGAAAAAAACAAAAACAAAAACAAAAACAAAAATCAAGCAATAACAACAGCAAAAACAAAACAAAACAAAACAAAAAAAACAAAACTCAACCCAGAAACAAACCATCTGAACTCAAAGCCAAGTGGACATTTAATGCTGTATTTGGGGACTGTCCTGTTAGTGGTTATTATGTACCACTAGATAGATATAAAGTTCTGGAAATTCCAGATTCACTAAAGTGAAAATATCCAAACTTAAACACTCAAGGAAGTTCTTCAGTTCCTTTTTTTTCCTTTTCTTTTTTGCAAGACTGTAGCTGGTTTCAGTAGGCACTTAAACAACATGGCGTTAGAGTTGAACTGGCCACTTTTGTTTTTTTACCTGTTTTCTAGAATTCCATTCTGTCTTTTAAAGGTCTAACATATGTCTGCTTTGATGCATCACATCCTTGATTTTACACTTTAACTCTTAGAGGAAAATCTTACTCTAATTTTTAAGATCTTGTGGACTTTTAAATGCTCAATACATATGAATCCTGTCTACTCCTTCCCTACTTCCCAGGCCAGCCTCCTGGCCTACGGACATTCTTTATGTTAAATCTTTGGTACTTCAAAACTTTTGAAAAGATGTATATTAATTAATATATATAATTTCATTTATATATTTTCCCTCAAGAAATCTGCAATTCTAAGAAATTCTCAAAGGAACTCCAATAGGTTTTGATCACCAGTTTTGACTTCTCTCAATCTTTTTATTTCCATATAAGATGCATTTAACCTCACTTAGTAAAATATTTCTTAAAACCTGAGCCATCCTCTACAGAGAAATTGCTAAAAAAAGTTGCCTTTCACAATTTATTTAAGACTTTTGAGGCTTACCAGAAAATAATAATAAAAACAGAATTTTGTGAGATTTAAAAGGGATAGTTTTTGTAAAAGTGCTTCCTGAATGACAAAGGTATGTGTACATGTGTGCATATAGCTATGAATATATAGATATAGATATAGATAAAGATAATAGATAAATATATATAGATAAATGTCAGTTTTATACTTCTGGCATAAAACTTTTTTTATATAAAACAACTTTTCATTTTCTCATACAGATAGTCTTTACTTTACATTCAAAACATTTAAGTCCATCCAAAAAAGAAAAAAAGAGTTCTTCTCATTTTGGGAACATTCACCCAGCATCAAGCACCTGGAATGACGATAGATGTTGGAGATTCAAAGCTACTCTTTTCAAAGAGCTTGCAGTGAAGCTAGGGAGAACGAGAACAACAATTACAGTAATCTAATTTTAGATTTCTATATTTGTGCTCTGACCTTAGCAATCAAGCCCAAAGACCTCCAATACAGTGTCTATGCAAGAGATGTGAGCACACTCTTCTCCACCCTTGCTAAGAAAATCTATAACGTTATCTGTTCTGTTGGATGCATTAAATGTCAAGGTTTTTTTTTTTTTTTTTTTTTTACTGGAGTATATGAGGTTGGAGTTTATGCACCTGGACGCTGGCATTATGTGAAGGGAAGGTGTTGTTCTTGGCACACTGCTTGGTAACAAGCCTATCAGATTACAGAGTGGATTTCCTTTATCTTGGGGCATTGGACTCTATTCCGGGGGCAAAGGGGGATGGGATTTCACAGCTTATTTAGACATGCTGGTCGTTTCTTATTCTCTCGTTCTTTCCGAGAAAAGAGTGTAGTCTTCTGGTATACCACCTAGTAGGGTCAATGCCCAAACAAGAAACACATGAGGTGCCCAAGATGCCCTCTGCTGAACAAAATGGCTTCGTTGACCCAAAACACGTCACCTGCTTCCCAAGAGCAAGAGACTGGCTCTTCCTGGAACATCCAGCCAAGTGAGCATGGCCCTGCCGTTTCACAGAGGACTGGAGAGCCTGTCAGAGTTGGTTGTATAAGATATCGCCAGCCCCTCCACAAAAATCTTGGTATCCAAAATGATTTTTCCTTGTTGGATTCCAATGAATTTTTTCTCTATCACTTCCTTACAGATATTATTTCCCACACGGTTGTCATCACTTCGTTGTGTAGGCCAAATCTTTACTAAATTTTCATGCCACTGAACTCCTTCTGGAAAATATGCTAAAATGAACCATATAGTTTCCTCTGACAAATTCTTTTAAAAAGAAAGCAGTATTCCTGACAAAGAATTATGGAGGACCTCATTTTGGCTATCGCCCTGCCTTCACACACACACACACACGGGGGGGCACACACACACACACACGTCACTTGCACATACATACTCCATGATGACTCCCAGAGTCTCTCTTTTGATATTGGTGAGATCAAAGTGGAAATGTAGCTCAGGAATTGTACAAACATCACATAATTTTGGCCATTTGGCCTGAATCTTTTACTGTCTGTTATATGTGTTTTGGTTACAGGAAAGAGAATAATAAAAATAGTGGGGTTGTGGGTCATTCTCATTTTTTTCTTTATAGTTCATTTACAATTTCTACATTTTTTACAGTGAGGATATATGACTTTTTTAGGTCTTAAGGATTGGTGAGTTGGGTACACAGTTTATTTTATCCCATTCCTTTTTCCTTTGTTTTACAATAAATACATTCATTTATAAAATATCAACTCAATACCACTTTGCCAAAATCTATTCTCATGTTTCTTTTTAAATTTCTAAGTTGTTTGTAATAACCCAAAGATTATCAAAAATATTCATTTTAAATCTCCAGTTGAATATTCGTTTCCTTGTTTTGTTTTGTTTTTGTGAGAGGAGGCTATCTCTTTTCCTCTGTTTTTAATTTCTAATATTATTAAACTGTGGTAGAAAATATGTAATACATTATTACCTTAAAAACATAATGGTCAATTTTTGTAGCTATGTCAAAATTATTTGAAATGAAAGCATATTTACTTGCCCTTTTTTAGGTTCAATTCTATGCATTTATATGCCTGTTAATTATATAATTCAAGTAGTCAATCTTCTTAATACTTTTTTTTTGTTGTTTAATCTCTTCACTACTAAGATAAATGTGTTTTGAGTCTCTCCCATGATAATGGAATAGTCTATTTCTACTTGTATTTCTAAAGGCAATTGCTTCCTGTATATCTCAACATTATAGCCTTAGGTGAACTCATGTTAAATGATTATTAAATCTTATAAGAGAATTGCAACTTTCTTGAATAAAATAATCCTCTTTTTTGCTTTTCGCCTTGAATTTTTCTATCAGACATTAACATGGCATGCTGTTTTAGTTTTTAAAGAACTTACCCAGTATATCTTTTTTCGTCCCTTTATTCACCTTTCTTTGTGATTTTTGGTCTATTTTTATATCAAATTTGAGAGAAATATTTATGATTATTATGAACATTGACATATTTTCTATTTTCTTTGCTTCTCTCTTTTATATTGGTCTTTACTGTATAGATATACTTTTCTTTACCTTTTCTTCTATTGGCATATAAATATGTATTCTAGTTCTTTCATTTTAGTGGTTGTCCTTACATGTTTAACAATTGTATTTAAACAAATCATCCTGAAAAGGCCTAAAACTTATTTGCATTTATATCTATTTTTTCAATAAGACAAAAAAATTACTTTCTCTTTATCCCTGACATTTCTGTACCATACATTACATGATAAAAATCAGAGTAGAATGAATTTTAGTGGATTTTCATTTTAAATTTGTTGCAAATTCAGTCTGCCCTCTTAATTAAGATGAAACAGACACTACAGTGATTCAAGCAGAATAAAATTTTTTTACTACGTCAACAGAGAAGTCTGGATTAAGTTATAAATTCCAGGAAAGAGGTCAGGTTGTTAATTTGATATTGAGCACAGCTGCCTCTCATGGTCTGGTCTGGAGAATCCACATCTTACCTTTTTCCCAGCATTGCATGTTGTGAGGAACCATGCTGTGCTTAAACACATCCTCTGAGTCATTCTGAGGCACTAGGGTTTGAGAACTCCTGCACCAGACCAAACATACATAGATGGGGCCCAACTTCAAGAGTTTCTATGTCAGTAAGCTTGGGTGGGGCCCCATTTGCACTTCTAACAAGTTCTCAGCTAGTACACAGAATATTGACCCAGGGACCCTAACATGAAGAACAACTAGTTCCTAGTGCAGGAAGTTCTGAACAAGAGCCCCGGGTACTTGTCTTGATAACAGACTAGATCTATCACCACCTTGTGTAAGTCATCCTTCCACTTTTCCAGGTTCCTCAAGTAAAGGGGCAGAGGAAGGAGCAGATGCTTTGTAAGGTCCAGTTGATTCTGGTTTGGTTTTGGTTTCCTGTCTCTAAAGGGGCTGCAGTTTATTTTCTATCACATTTGATGAAGGAATGCCTCACGTTATTGCATGTATCAGTGACTTTTAGATAATTACATAAAGATTATTATTTTTTTTTTAGTATTTATATACCAGTAAAAATTTCATACAAGATATGCAATAGATTTGTTAGAAGCAAAAAAAAAAAATGAGGAAAGTGAAGTTCAAACAGAATAGAGAGCAGCTTATGTAAGTCAGGCCATAAATATTTAAATAATGAGCTAAAACTTTAAAAGAATTTTAGCAGCCAAACTAATGGAAAACCATAAAAATAAGATAAACAGTTTAAGAAATACATAAAGTGTTACAAAGATTCAAAGTTGAAGGAAAATACTTCTATTTAGGGAGCCTCAATAGAAGACTTTGGTAACAGGGAGCTTTTGAGTTAAACCTGAAGTGATGGAGATGATTTGAATATCCAAGTGGAGAAGGTAGGGAGGACACTCCGAGCAGAGGCCCGCTGCCATCACACACACAGACACGGAATACTTGAGACACATCCTGATAACCACAAGAGACCCATTTTCATCCAGGACAGATTTGGCCACATCTGGAGACATTTTGGATTGTCACACGTGGAGTGGACAGGCACATTACTGGCACCTAGGGCTTAGAGAACAGAGATACAGCTGAATATTCTACACTGCACAGGCCAGCCCCCACCACAAAGACAATCTAATCCAGTGTGTCAGTAAAACCAAAGCAGAGAAGCCCCGGATCTAGAGTGTAGCTACTTCAAGACATCAATGGAGAATAAGATTGAGAATTAACGTATGGATTTTAAACAGTTTTGAACTTGAAATAGAGGGTTGTGAGCAACCATTGACTTTTTTTTTTTTTTGAGTAAGAGAATAATATAGCTATATACTACCTTTTAGAAATATGAAGTGTCAAATACATAAAGTTGATTGGAGGGCTAAGAGATGAAGACAGGATCTAGGTAGACTAGTTAAGAGCCTAAAGCAATATTTTAGGGGAGAGGTAGTAAGTGCTTGAACTCGAGAATGGAAAGGAAGTGATCAATTCTAAAGTCACTGCAGAAGAGGAACACATAAGATTTGGCAGCTGTTTAAATCATGGGAGGGGAAAAAGTGGCGGGAAGAGTTAACGATAGGATCCAGCATGGCTGACTTAAGAAACAGAAGTCAGGAGCGACGACGGATCAGAAGAAGAAAGAATATACATTGATTCTGAAACTTGGGCAGGACGTGTCTAGGTGGACACATCAAACAGGCTGCTGGAAGGCAGATTTAAAGCAACACTTCTGTCATTAATTCTTTGTCCACATTCCCAAACTCTTCCAATTGAGTTGAATCCAAGTTACCACCCTCATCTGCAAACAATGTGATCTTTTCACTCTCAGATGGGAGGGGGCACCTTTAGCAACTCTACTAGAGAAGCCAGCTCACCCAGTCTCACCTTCCCAGTGTATTATTGGTGTGTGCACTAAACATTTCATAGTAGTTAAGGGCAGCAATGGTTTTTGTTGACTGTAAATTGTGTCTGCCTCTGTATACATCTTCCATGATTTCAGGACTGTAAATTTGCAAGTCACATTTGTTTTCTGGGCATGAGTTCACGTTTGTGTAAATTGTCTTCGCATGCTGCTACAAATCCGCTCAAGTCGACCGTTCAGCATATCCCAACATGTACATTGGATTGGGTTCCATGAATTGCATTCTTTGTTCTAATCCTGCATTGACTCGTTCCCATGTACTTGCCATCAATCCTGCTGCAACTTGACCGACGGCGCTTTGTGAGCCTTGTTTTACACGTCTTACTTTACGGTGGGTAAAGATGCTGTTCCCTCTTCCCTCTATGGCGTGAACGGAAGTAGAGGAGCCTAGGAATTAATCACTACCCACAGCTGATGTACACAGCAGCCAGAAACAGGCGTTTTGATATATCCATTAGATGGATCTATCTATCTAATGGATGGTTTAATTCCTTTTGACTTATGCAAGGCACATTTGCTTTTACTTTAGGATTTGCTTAGAATTATGCAATGCTAGAATCCACATATTCTGTTTTCCAGCTATATTTCTGCCATGCAATTTGAGTCTATGATGCAAAAAAAAAGAACATCATCTAAGGCAACTAAATGCTGGTCAGCTGCACATCTTCTTTCTATCTGTGGTCCATGATGTTTCTGTTAACTGATTTGCCAAAGTGTGGTGTCAGTAGCAAGAGCATACATATGCCATGAATTTTGTTGACTGGGAATGCAATTTGAGTCTATGATGCAAAGAAAAAGAACGTCATCTAAGGCAACTAAATGCTGGTCAGCTGCACATCTTCTTTCTTTCTGTGGTCCATGATGTTTCTGGTAACTGATTTGCCAAAGTGTGGTGTCAGTAGCAGGAGCATACATATGCCATGAATTTTGTTGACTGGGATGAATTTGATACCTAAAGTCCTCAAGGTACTTGTCTCCATGTCCATAAGTGAAACTCACCCCAAGAGGATGCACATAAACCAGGGTGATCCACTGGGACCTGCTGAGATACTATCTTTACGGCAAGCCCCACACAGGAGTGGGAAAACGAGGAGAAGGTATTTCCTTCTAGTTTACCACCTTCTCCATGCCATAAAAGAAACAACTTTCAGGTGGACAGATTGTTCAGTGCCATGGATCTGCTATGCTGGGCATGAATGCTTTTTCTAATGACCTCATCTACCTCTCACCGACCCAGGATGATGAGAAACTTACCTCTTGCTAGGCTGCATCTCCTCCTCATCAATGAAAAATCTATCTCCTGGATATTTTTGCCTGGCTGCCAGGTCATAATTCTCTTCCTTGCTACTTCCATTTTCCTGTACTAACAGCATAATTCCCAGTCCCAGAGTTTATAGTAATCATCACAAATGCTTTTGAGGCATAAGGTAGCAGAGTGGGTAGCTTAAAAGTAAGAGAGACAAAGAAAATCTTCATCAACCTTAGAAAATATGGATTCTTGAAAAGCTATGGGAGATATTGAGATTCCTGGTCTGAAAGGATTAAGAAGGCTGAATATATGTTTTAGTTAATCATTTAGACTTACAGGCCAATGCACTGCTCCCTGGGGCTCTGGAAGGGCCTTCCAATTAATTCCTTAGGGGACTAAGGGACTAGGGGCTAAAAAAGGAGATAATACCTTTAGAAATTCTTCATTCTTCTGCACAAGACCTAGTCAGTCATCATCTTTCTCCAATCTGGAACATCTTCTAGGAACTGTTACTTTCAAACTCTAAAATTCAGTAGCAATGATACAATTTCAGAGAGATGAGATTAAAAGCATGCCATTAATAATAGCTCAGATTTATGGCAACTGTTTTCAGTGGTCTCCAGTGAGTGGTCCTTCGGGTTTGTCAAACATGATCAGTAGGGCTGAATTGCAAACTGATGTCCGTCGGTACCTAAAAATCATTTTAGTCTGACTGTTCCTGACTTTTCACCCTACACATGTGTTTTATGCATTTACACTCACACACACACACACAGGGGGGGGCACACACACACACATACACTTTCTTACATTAGCTCTATATAGACCTGTATTATTTCCCACCGTATCGTAAACAGTTTTCTCTGTCACATTCTTCCCTACGAGAATCTTAGATGAAAAAGCTTCATTCATGTTGTCACATAATCTTGCATGTGTGAATGGAAAAGGGATTTATTAATTCTAAAGGTTTAATGAAGTTACCTGTGTTTCTACTAAACTTTACTTTAACGTCATTTAGGATCCGTAATTAGTAAACAATTTTCCCTAAGGATTTAAAGAAATTCTTAAACTACTTATATTAATCTAGACACTATTGGGGGGAAAATGTCTTTTTAGTCATTAATTCAGGCCCTGTGAGTACAAACCATGTCTCAGTTAATTAAACCAATAAATCTAAACTGTCTGGTGTGTCACAATTCATTGTATCTCAGGATATAGATACGTGTTAACTAAATAACCTCCATCTCCTATATTCACCAGACAATGAGTTAGTGTAAATAACTAAAGATAAATATTTTTAATGGCAAGGAAAATGAGTGCCCAAGGCCACTAACCCAGCCTTGGCAATCTTATTAACTTTAGGTCTTCCTTTTAAAGAATTACAGGAAAGCTTAAATTGTTCAGGATAATTCTGGACAACCTTTGAAACATGAAAACTTTTATAAAAACACCACATTTGAAAACGGCCACCATGATCTTGGAAAAGTATGGTCAATAACGTATTTCTGAATTTTAGGGAGTTCTGATAATTTTTTCTTTCTGAAGTAGTAAAATCTCGGAGAAGTGAATCATTTTGGCATTTTTAGAAAAACGGCTTAAAATATACTGAATAAATAGTGACATCAGAGTAAAGATAAAAGTGTTCTGGAAATTGCAATTTGAAGTTGTGTCTGTGCTGTATCAATCTATAACAGTCACTTGAATCTCAGTGATGGTGAAGTTAAAAAGAAAATTGTGAAAAAGGAATCAGAAATCATTGTGTTCGTGGATATTAATAAATTGCTTCACCTTTATTTTTCAGACTATTTCCACAACAATGGATTTGTAATGCCAGAAATGTTAGGTTATCTCTCAGGTGGATGTAGATTTAAACAAAGCAAAATATTTTTACTGAATTGGCTTGTAATTGGAATGAGGTTTGTTTTCCTGTTTTTGTATTTAGTCAAATACATTTTTTAAACATAACAGCAACAAAAATGAAAATAAAATCCACTTTTCTTTATGCCACACACTATTATGAGCACTCGACACACAATATGATCTCATTTAATCCTTAACGAAACCTTTGAAGTAGGTATTACCACTCTCATTTTCACATAAAGAAACTGAATCCAAGAAATTTTTTTAAAAAACTTACTCAAAATAAAAATGTTACTGGGAAAACCAGGATTTTAACTCAGTTCTTTTCGAGTCAAATGAATCGTTATGTTATATTATATAGAAACACTATTTAGTGACTACATCAAATGAGGCAAATAATATCTCCTTATTTGAGATTCATCTGACTGATATTGATTCATATTTATTCTTTTGCAGGGTGTCGTGAATCATTAAACTTATTGTTTTCTTTGTCCACAAGGTCTAGGCACCCACAAAAAAAAATTCTGCATCATGTAACTTGTATGTTAACTCTTACTTCCCATAAGTATATGTATCTGGACCTCAAATTCATCGTTGGCAACTTATTTTATGAGTTATACAACTGTCAATCATTTATTTCAATAAAATGGGGCAAGGAATATAGCAACAACTCATCAGAAGTCAATTTAAGAGTCTCTAGGAATGAATGAATTACTTAACATCACATGACACATGCACAAGGAACTTTCAAACACTGGCTAAGTAGATGTCAGATGTGTGATAATTTCAATATATAGTGTATTTCTTCTTATGAAGTTAATGTTTACAAAATTAAAGATAATTGCCATATTGATCACTTAAAGGCTAATCATGTTTAGGAAATGTGTAATTAGTTATTTAGTACGTATTTTTATTTTCAGTTTAAATGACTTATTTTTCTATACTCTTTGATCTAAGCCTATTGAATTTGCAGTAAAAAATATATTAACCCTTAACCTCCTTTGGTTGAGGCTCATAATTTTCATAGCTATATACAGCTTGGCATAGCATCATTTGTAAATAGACATTTAAGCCATCAAGTTTATTTCTGCCAACACAATGAAAGTTGAATCATCCTCAAGAAGGCCACTATGAGAAACTACATCTTCAGATCTTAAGTAAAGCGGCTGATTTTTTTTTTCTTCTAAAAATGACAAAATCAAAGGTCCAATCGATGGTCATTTTCTTAGAAAAACAAAATGTAGGAGCATGAGCTGGCCAAGGAGAACATCACACCATAACCCAATTCTGTAGAGTCCTCCTCCAGCCACAGAGTAGTGGAAAGACAGGGTGAGGTAAATCTAAGCAGAAACCACTATTTTCCAAGATCCCAACTCAGAAAAAAAAAGTCTACAGGAGGCAAGCTGGAGAGGAAAAGCAGCAATCGTCTATGCACCTGTCGATCTCAAAAAACAACAATGATAAAATTTATTTTGGAACAGAGAATCTGCAATTGTAAGACCAGAGCGAGAACAGAGAATTGAAAGGCATAGTCCCAGAGCAGAGGGCAACCAGAATAGGAGAGAAAATGTTCTGAGTTAAGAGACCCCTAGGAGACTGAGCAAATTGAGATGAGCACAAACCCTGGTACTTATAGGTGCTTAGATATTCCTTGGATGTTTGAAAGAAGAAAGGAGAGAAGGAGGGAAGAAGGAAGGACAGTAAACAAGTGACAAGCAGTGGCAGGCACATATCTTTTCTCATTTCCATGTTTATTACACCCTTGCCACATACAGATTCGTTCTTGTTATTTTTTGTTTTTCCTTGTGTTTTTGTGTGTTTGTTTGTTTGTTTTGCTTCTCTACCAAACATCTAGAGCCCATGTGGTATTCTGGGTGTATGTACATCTGGGTCAGAATGGTCCGTTCTGTTCTATCTTTAACTCACAGGACATATAGCAGTAGCCCAGGTCTCCTGAGAAGTCTTAGTGTAATCAACAGATATAATTTCTGTTTCACACTTCTTTAAGCAATCATTTAAAATAACTGACATAAATATAATTTTAACAAAGAGGCTATCTTTGGATTCCATGAGGATGAGAAGGAAAAATGTGTATTTACATTTTAATTGATGTCAATATAAATATTTGTATTGGTGTCAGAGTTAGAAACATATTATCTTTTAAACCTGTGCATTCTAAAAGTGATATATGTCTTATTAACACTTTTTAGAATTTCGTGAACTTTCTTTGGCTCAGTTTTCTCATGTGTAAAATGGTGATAATAATATTTGCCATGCAGGGCTGGTGTGAGGACATAAAAGAATTATACGAAACATCCAGCACAGTACATTGTAGGGACTAACTTTATTTTAGACAGGACCCTAATTTAATAATATTTTCTGTGTCTTTCTTTGCCAGAGTACTTTAGAAATATTTTTTTTATTTAGTCACATTAAAGTATTTAAAAGTTGTAGAGAAAGTAAAATCTAACATTTCTGAAATGTTTGAAATAATTTATTAAGCTTAAATAATTAATACCCGAAAATGAAGGCCCATCTAAGCTAGACTGAAGGTTTAGTATATGTTTGTTCCTTACAGTTTGAACAAAATCCAAAGTTTTTTTTCCCTCTGACTTCCTACACTTCCCATTCACTTGTCAATGTCAGAGATTCAAACACTGTGAATCAGCTTTAGTCACTGATTAAGACAAATGTTGCAAGTTGGAAAAGTTGCAAGTTTTCTTGTCATTCCATTTCTGATGGTGCCAGGAAGCCCAGGATGCTACATACATTCCTGCCATGTGCTAGAGAGCTGGCAAATGAAAAAAGCATCTCTTTCAATTTGCATTCCCATGCATTTAAAAATATTACTACACACACATACGCATGTATATGTCCATATATATCTCTATAATATATAAACTACAGATCCATATGCAGAACAAAAACAATATCCACCTTAAGATGTTAATATAAGTAAGTGCAGAAAATGGCCGATGCACTTAGCAGATGAGCCACTTAGGGATCAATCTTATCTATCTCTGAATGTTGATTCTCAAATCATTCTCCAAAGGTGCAACTTTTAGGAATAGATTTTCACATCCCCACCACACCCAACTTCTGTTAAATATTTAGCACATTGACAGATATCTCAGAATCATCATTTGGTTATTATTATTTTTTTAACCTCAAGGTTTAAAGATTGTTCCTTGAAAAATCTATTGTCAGAAGGCTACTTTGGGTAGGTAGTAAATCTGAGTATGCACGCCTACACACAATACATCTTCGTTAGGAACGAATGCTTTTTAAAGAAAGATTTTTGTAGGAGGTTCTTTTTTGTCCTGACATTGCATTTATATTGGGCTCCACCCCCACATTCTCTCAGTTAGTCGCGTTTTCAGAAAGCCAACTCATAAAAAGATATGTATTTTTCTTTGTCCTATGCTGGGGTGGAACCTCTACTTATTTATACACACTGTCATAAACAGATGCTATAGGAACACAAACTCTTATTTTGGGTGGCAACTTGTCTTTCCTAACTTCATGCAGGCCTGAAGGAAATTATATCCTAAGAAAAGGAAGGATTGCAACACATTGGTGAAAAGGCCAAAGAGTATATTATTTAAGAGCTATATTCTCAGGTGAAGTACTTTGGGACCTTTCTTAAATGACCTTCATGGGTCTCTGAGCAAGGAGGTTTTGGTTTTGTATTTTCCCCAGCAAGGCAGAGCCATTGCCAGATTGTTCCCAGCCAAAATTTACAACATCAGAAAAAAAAATGGAGTTTTATCAGAAATATTTTCCTGGGAGTGAAAGTTATAAGTTGGGAGGGGAAAGAGAGATTTTTAAAATTGACCAAATTCTTGCTTGTTGTCAGCATAAGCATTGTAACTATTGAGAAGCTTGTGTTTTGCCTCATTCTATGGAAGGCTCCAACAGTCCAACAACGTCTTCAGATCATTTGTGTGTTATTTAACACAAATCTTCATATTATTTCTTTAGCTGTGAAAGATAAAAGTAAGGATGCTTGTATGCATTTCTAGCAGTATCTACATTATTAAGTCCTTCATTTCTTAGAGGAAGAATTTGCTCTAAATCTAATATGAGCATATCTTCACCAGAGTCAAATCCTCCATGAGACACAATCATAGAATTTTTTAAAAAGATATTTTTTTAGAGTAGTTTTAAGTTCATAACAAAATTGAGAGGTAGGTACAGAAATTTCCCGTCCATGCCTTGTTGTCACACTTGCATAGCCTCCCCCGTTATAAACTTCCCCCACCATAGTTACATTTGCTAGAATTAACCTGCATCGACACATTATGACTCAAAGTCTATAGTTTACATTAGGATCACTCTTGGTGTTGTGTATTCTATGAGTACCATAGTATGTTAACACTTGTGTGTTAAGGCGGATTTTGAGTTCATGGGATCACATAAAGTCAGAAGTGTCTCAAACATCTACTGAATCCCGGATTGAAATTATGCCGATAATCAGAGTTTCTATTTCATTTGTCATTCTCTTTCTGTTTTAACCTGCTTTCATATTAAATTATACTTCCTGGTTCTATCGCATACTGGAAGTGCCAAGATGTAGCAAGAAAGCCCAGCTCCAACCTTATAGGAAACAAGAAGTAGTTAATGGTTCATGAAAACATAAACCTCTCATTGTGAAATTTATAATCCAGTTGCACAAATTTAACAGTTTTTAACCCAAAATTTTCCACATAGTCTCATGTAGTCTACTATGGGAAAAAAATACTTATCTGGGATTTTTATTTAATTTAATGATGAGATGTTGAGAGAAAAGAGGCATTAGAAGTACCTTGGAATACCCACCAAAGTGTAGTTGAAATGTCTGAGTGTCTGTCCTGCCACATCCTTCTCTGTCCTACTCAGGATGTGGCTGGTGTTCTGGGAACAACAATATGGCTCACATGACTTTTTCTAGATAGTAAACTATTTATATGAATAAATACATATTAGAGTATCAACCCTTTCCCTTGAGACATACATATCATTTTTTAAAATACTATATCTGATAATCTAGAGGAGTAATCATGGCTACTACAGTATCTAATTTGGTAGCAGACAGAATCTCTTTGAACTCTGAGTTTAAGTGCCTATTTATTGAAATAATAAAAAAAAACATTAAGTTGTTAACATCCTATTTTGTCGGTAGAGAGGCTAACATAAAAGAAAGGAAAGTGCCATTTTCTAGGAGTCAAGTATTTTCCATTTAAAATGGAATAATTACTTTTTACCTTCTCACTCAACCCAAACCATGTGCAGACTCCGTGAATTCAAAAAATCT
>KE774375.1:266-15748 GCA_000465285.1 Eidolon helvum | reverse complement strand
ACTCAATAGATATTAGTTTTATTACATAATGACAGAATATGAGGTAAGTTATACAGAAAGAAAATTAAAATTCTAATTTATCTCTCTAGTTCTATGAAATTTGCACCCTTTCCATTTTGAAATTCCTGGAATGGTATAATGTTATTTCATAGAACTATGTACTGTTTTAAATTTATAGTATTATGAGATTACTTGTGATGTAATTCCCAAAGTTCTGTACCATCACTACATTAAAATATTTACATTGCCTCGAGATAGGACACAATCATATTCGCCCAAGTTAAAAAAATCAACTGGTCACCCAGGGTTATATTATTTTATTTTGTTCATGTATGTTTGAAATTCTTCATTATAAAAGATTAAAAAAAAGTAAGCAAGACAAGAGAGAGACACTATAAGATGAAGATAAATTTGGTTAGTATTCCCAGTTACTTACTTTCCTTTGTTAAATACTGAGAAACTAACATTCTGGGAGCCTGTAACAAAAAGAAACAGACGTTAATATAGGAATCCACATGGATCACCTTGGCCAGGCCACTAACACCATTGACCTAAGGACTTCAGATACCACTCAAACCTGTAATTTCCTTAATGGTGCCCAAAATAACATCTCCCAGACTTGCACCATCAGCAATGTAGACTTCCCACAATAAAAGGAGAAACGTAGTAGCACATAGAGGGTGAGAGCCCAGGCTTGGAATTAGACCAAGCATGAGAAATCCTGCTCTTCTGGTTACCAGTTTCAATTTTATCACCTGTAAAGTGAAAATAATTCCACCAACCTCACAGGTTTATTGTGAGGATTACATTAGTTTATGTTTAAACTACTTCATATAGTGTTTTTCAGGGAGTTCTCAACAAATGAGAGTTATTATTATCATCCTCTTGAGAACCAATTTTTGAAATAAGTTTTTTCCAGACACAGAGAAAAAAAATGAGTAAGACTTTTAAATTACGTGACTTCTCAAACATACCAATATAGTTGCCTTCCACACGGCACTGCAGAGTCCCAAGACCATGGTCTTCCTGAATAGGGTAGCTAGGGATAAAGACAAAAACCTGAAGTGAGAATTATGAGACAACTCAGTTCAGAAGTTCTAACTATTTAGCAAGGAAAGTATAAAATAAAATATAAATTAACCAGAGAAAACTGGTAATATTGAAAGTATAATGAGCTCATTGGGGTAAATGCTTAGCGTAGTATTAGGTAGAGTTATCATCAATACATTTACTACTAGTCAAACACAGTGTGAGAGACAAAATTTAAATTTTCAGTTCTTTCTTTCCAAAATCTGTTTTATGACAAGAATAGAAAAGAAAATGTGTTAGCAAGTGTGAATGCAAAAAAAGGACAATCCTGAGTAAACAAATTAAAGATACCAGGGAGAAACCACATCATAGAATTTAGTTCTACTAAATGTTGTTCCTAAAAAGCTAAACCATAGAATATAATTTTTGGATGAATTCAAAAGAGGTTAATCCACTTCATCCAGGATGAAGTAAAAACCTCACAAAATGTTGGTTATCTGAACAAAAAGCATGTAGACATACATTTAAAAAATTGTCATTAAAATAAGTAAATAAATAAATAAATTTTAGTCATGTTTTTCTTTAGCTAGTCATTATAGTATAGGAGTTAAGAACATGAACTCTGGAAGCTGGTTTATCAATCAGAGTTCAAATCCCAGCTATGCCACTTGTTCTTCGTGAAACATTGACCAAGTTGCTTAAGCACTCAGTTTTCTTATCTGTAAATTGAGGCTAATAACTGTATGTACTCATAAGATAACTGAGTGACTTAAATGTAAAGCATTAGAGCAGGGATTGGCCTACAGTAAGCACTTAGAAGTATTAGTAAGTATCTGGGTTTAAGAAAAGTTTTCAAGAAAGTTTTCAGAATCCACTTCAACTTGCATTTTGAATCAATTACTGTCTTTTCCAGTACGTCTAAAAAGAAAGTAGTCAACAGTTATGGATGATTTATATTTTTTAAAAAATGGGGGTATGTGTATGTATGTGTGTGTGGGTGTGTGTGTGTGTGTTCTACTCAGGTGGAAGAACTTAAAAGCATATATGTTGGCAAGAAAGACACTCACCGGCTTCCTGTCTGCCTGTTTACAAGACAGCAAGGAGTAACCCATTTGTCTCCTTGGGTTTCCAAGGTCAATGGGCTGTATGAAAAATGGAAACAAAAGACAAGAGACAATAATACAATACATCCAGCAAACATTCCTGGCAAAACTCAGAGGAAAAACTGTGATGAATATCTCCTCCGGATTTATTGGGCATTACAACCAGTGGCTGAAGACCATGCCCCGAAGAGATGTTGAATCAAGTTCTCAACCTAAACATAGGGGTGCACAACACCGTCTGATGGTTCACACATTCACAAGTTCACACTACATAGGGAGCATTTATTTCCTTTTTCCTGAAAACTTTCATTATCTCCACATTTGCTATATTGGGTCTATACAGAACTATAGCAGAGTGTATGTCTTTTGTCCTGTCCTTTCAAAGATTGTGTCCCAGACTGATGCTGAGATGAGACCAAGTAGTGAATATGGTATATTGCCAATGATGTGCTTGAGGCTTTTATCCTCCACAGGAAAAATAATTTCCTTTTAAGACAAGTGGATCATTACTTAATGCCAGAAATGTAGATCTTGAGAGAAGTCAAATCCTTTTCTCCTCAGCTAGGGAAGAATCAAAGAGAGAAAGCAGAACAGAGGATGATGCTCTACCTTGTTCAGAGGTTAAGGAAAAATTAGTCACAGGGTATAGAATCTACTCAGCTGAGCATATAGTAAGATTATGTTCCCTCTACTTTATAAATTCTCACTGTAATTGCTTCTTATATTGAATAACCACAGTTGTTTAAAGCTTCCCACAAACATCACAACTTCAATACTTTTCTTCTTATTCTCCTTTCTCTCTAACATGGATGATTTAATAGTATTACTTTCCATTAAAACAATCTGAGGAAAAATGTAATGTTGACATGCTATCATTTGCAGAAAATGTTAAAAACTCAATGGTTTTCGGTCCTTCTTCCATATTTCCTCTGATCATAGTACTAGAATTTCTAAATGCACAAATGAATAACAACCAAGCCAGGATGTTAATGGCCTTTTGGTTTCACACGTTTTTTTATAAAGAATTTATTTCATCCCGAGAAACAAAAGGGAGAAGGGTGAGAATAGAAAAAGAATATCCACAGATGCAATTACAGTACGATTCACACTGAGCCCAGAGTGACTAGTTATTAGTAAATAAATGGACAAACTTAATCGTCCAGTCACAATTACATTAACAAAATTTGCTGGAGCCCAGCTCACCAGGGACCATAAACTGAAAGAGGAAAATAGCAATTTAGTGCCAACTGCCTACAATTTATTGCCATTGGGGAAACTGGTCCCAGGAAGCAATACAGCATATCTGTAAGTAGTCGTACACAGAAACAAACACACATACACATACCTATCAATGTACTCAGCATCAAAATCAAAGGTTTCCAATTTTCCAGTGATAATCCAGCCATACACGTGTATTAGCTTTCCTATGTGAAGAGGATTTTTTAAATTTAATATATTTATTTATATTAAATGTATAACATAAACCATATTTCTTTTTGTACAATTATTCAATATATCTAAGCTGGTCATGATTCAGAATATTCACTTTTTTATAAGATGTACAAAAGAAAAGGATTACCAAATATAATCCAGTGATCAATATTACAGGTTAGAAAGGCTAAAAAAAAAAACAATTATCACAATTATAGACTTAATCATCTATGTATAAAGCATGGAAGGAATAATGAGCCTTCCTCATAGTCCATTAAGCATGAGGTTTTCAAGAGGAAGGGGCTTTCATGTAGGGCCCTGTTCTACTCTCTTAAATGTGTGTAGACCATTCACCTAATGTGGGATTAAAGAACAACATGCCTTGAGGTACTCTACGCTTCAAGAGACTCTCCTCTGGACACTTCCTAATATGAACAGCGGTGATATGAGGAGTCTCGTATCACACAATCTAGATAGGTATTCAGGGATACTAAAATTTTTCCATATCTCTGAGTACAAAAGATAAATATCATAGTTGACTCAAATGGACAGGAACTAAGAAAGAAGGGCTAGAGACAGCAGAATTATGGCTTAAAGGATAGGCAATGGCATTCTCACTCATTTAATAAATGTGCTCATGTTCAAAGATAGGGCTAATTGGAGATCCGCGAACAGTTGGTATCTGCCTTGCCCACTGATAAATGGATGACTTCTACTGTTGGATTCCCTCCATGTGACTTGCGGGGATTTCCACTGAATATTTTTTTCCTTAATGCTTCCTTCTTTTGAGATCATAAGAATAAATGTATAGGTATTAGCAATCTCCTTTCCACAAGGTGCGTTCTCAATACGATCTTCTACCCCTTCCGCTTATAGGAGTTGAGAAAGAAATTTAAAGTAGCCCCTTCTCAGAAAGAGTTTTGGAGCCCCTACCAAAAGCTACATGGGTTGATTTCTTCCATAGCTGAAGAACACCTAAACTCAGTTCTGTGGAACTACATGAGGCAAAGTTTTAAGCAAACACATCACAGCAAGGTGATGATGTTAAAGTCAACCACACAACCCCACAACCTTCAAATAATTACAGAATACAATTACAAATAATTGCCTTCAACATAATTACAAAATTTAATCATCTATGCTATAATCTTTTAGCACCACAAATACTGTTTAGAGATGAGAGAAGTCTTGGTTAATAATGAAAAAAATAGAAAAAAAAAATCGGGCACCTGTGAGGTTTATGAGGCACTGATATCAGAGAATGTTGAGTCCCTTCATGGACAAACATAAGGCCATGAAAGTACATTGACAAGGAGTTGTTCCCTTCCCACTGTGCTTGTGTTTTATTAATACAAAGTGACTCTTATCTGCAGTCATTAGATAACTGGCACTAAAACAATGGGAATCTTCTAGGAAGTATTACAGTCACTTTACAGGTGAATGGGTAGAAAGAGAAGAAACCTAATAACTTAGAGGAAGGTCATAGAATTGGCAAAAACCTGCTGTCTGAAGGTCTCCGCAACTGCTAACAATGGGCAAAATAGTTCTTCATTTTAGTAGGGTTAATTTATCAATTTTCTCACTTCGGCGGATATGATTTCTAGCTCTGATGAGCACAATTTTAAAAACTATTAACAGATTATAGAAATTAGAAATCCCTGTGAGGATTTGTTTTGTGACTAAAAATGAGAGAAAGAGAGGAGTGGAGGGGAGAGAGAGAAAGTGAGAGGAGCCCCTAAAGAAGCAGACAAATGGCTAAGCCAGACTGTGGTGCTGGAGGATTCTGTATCACAGTGGAGAACTGCTATCCACATATAGAAATTCAACTGTTCATAAACGTCATCTCTCCTGTCTCCATCATCTCCCCCACCTCCCTGGCTGCTACTGTGGGCAGGCTTCCCAAATGAAATGAGAGTAATCGTCTGGAAAGTGATTTTGAAGATGCAGCCATGTGGATCCTGCCCAGAGGGACTCTCCAAACAGGCCAGGCACCAATTGTTCCCCCAGAAGGTGCAGGAGACTGTGTGTGGAACTCAAACTCAGTGGGAGAAACGGACTTGACAGATCTGGTGCCAGCTGACATCCCATTTCACACTTCTAAGGGCTGGCTCCTTCCTCATCCCTCACCCTAACAAGATTTCTGCCATCTAAACAAGAGCTTTCTAACACCAGAGCAGCAGGAACCCAAATGTCTGCATATGATTTTTTCATAGACCACATATCTTTTTAATAAAACATTATTATGTCTTGATTCAGATAAATGCAAAGAAATAGATCTGTGGATAACCTGCACTCATTAGATAAAGCTGAATTCATATTCTTTAGATATAATTTAAATGCACACATACATAATCTGTGTCTATATACACACATATATACACACATATGTGCAAACACTTTATAGTAACTCAGATATTTATTTTGACATTTTTGAATAGTCAACCCATTCAAAACAAGTAGGTCAGTTTATGTATTTAGACTCAGCCACATATAAAATTTAGCAACTTCTATTCCCTTACTTATACCATCTAGAAACCCTGAACAAATGAAAAACCCAAAATAGATGTAGGAATCTACCAAGAATCAGAGAACAAATTGTATATAATCCTATTCATGCTTATGATTTAGTTTAAGGTGGGTTTAGCAGTTCCTGAATCTCTTAGTTGCAATCTCTTCTTCTATGTAAATCCTCCAGCTTTCTCTTTTCTTCTACCCTCCTGGCCTTTGCATTATCTGTGTGCCAACTCATAAACAAGGCCCTAGGAGAAGGATAAGGGCTAATTGTCTTCATGTGGTATCCAACACTGCTCAACACAAGACAAAATATTGGGCATATGGGCCCACTCTGCATTCTGACTGTCTAGGTTCAAATCTCCACTGTACACTTATTAGAGGTATGACTTTAGACAAGTTACGTAACTTTTTCGTATTTCATTTCCTCATTTGCAAAATGGGAATAATAATAGTTCCCATATCAGGTTTTGGTGAGGATATAATAACATAAATGCCCAAAGCTTAGAACAGAACCTGGCTCACAGTAAGTTTCCATAAAGCTTTGCTATTATGTCAATGATTATAAAGTTATAGGCAATAATAATTTCTATTTCTTCCTTTCTTCAGTAGCACCTGGTTTGACTTTGCTGGCCTCTTTTTCTTTTCATGTTTGGATTCCTTTTGTTATCAGTGAAGTAACAGAGTGAAAGTGTACAGAGGTGAAACCAAACCAGTTTAATAATAAACCAGAAGTTGAGACTCATTGTTATAACAGTAAATTTTCTTATATATGGAGACCACCTACATGGAGAGAAGAGTTTTCAACAAGCTTGACATAGGAATTCATAATTATTCCTATTTTAATAGGAGATTTCTTACCTGGAACTCCACTTGATGGATAAACTTGGTAAACAATTGGTGTCTGTGCCCTGGAAAACTGTTTTGAAAATGTTATCACAAGTGAGTATTTCGTTAAAATATCACAACCACAAACACAAGGACAAGTCTTTCCTCACAGAGCATTTAGCTAAGAGAGTAAATGCTTACACTTTCTCAAATCACCTTATATCTATTTCTTCATAATATTTCTGTGAAGTAGAGATGACAAATATTATTATAGCTCTTCCGTAGATGAGATAAAGGAATTCATCCAAGGTCATATAGCACTGTCTCTTGTACCACAATGCCCAAACCTTGGCAAGCCTGTTTCTATCACTTGCCAGACTCAGAAACACATTTTCCCAGAAGGAAAGTTAGGCAGGCCAACCGTTAAAATACAAACCTTTAATTTCATTATTATAACTTAGTATCTTGGGGTTTTGAAAGTTTTTTATTTTTCTAGACAAGAATTTACTTATTTAAATTAAAAGAATTGCAACTTAAATTATTATCAACCAGCATAATAGTAAGGATTATCAAACTATCAAAAATTGGAAGTAGAATAGGCATACGAGTGAGGTTTTTATTAGGAAAATGGAAGGTGCCTGTGAGAAGAATACAATTCTAGTGATTCAAGGAATGGGAAGCAACAGTATTCTTCAAAGAGTAAAAGCCTGGTCATAGCATTCCCAATTACCTGGCGATGCCCCTCCCTCCAAAACACTTTATTTGCTAATCGTAAGCTCCAAAACCCAACTCAGTCATTGTCATATCCCTGTACATAGCCTGGTATGTAGAAGACATTCAGATTTCTGTGAATGAATGGGGTGGGCTCATCTGAGAGGACTGATATACCCTGCCTGGAAGCAAAGGGGCGATGAGACAATTTCAAAAATTCTATTCTGCCTATAGACATCCAAGATTAGTGTATTTCACAGTCAAGGCCAGTGTGAAGAAATTGAAAAGCAAAAGAATGGACTGACCAGGCCAAGGTGTGACCCTAAACTAATGACTCTCCCAGAAAGAGATCTAGTCCCCTCTCCTGCCACCCTGAACCCCAACTACCTCTGGATGCCCAGACCACCTCCATTCTTGCAAAACAAAGATAACAAATTGTTTTGCTTGGTCTGCTTCCAGCACCCTGGGAGTCTGCTTTCCCAGGGAGAACATTACCAAAGAATAACTCCATGGTTAATCAACAGCCCTAATCAGACATCGAAAATCAAAAGACATTTCCACAAAGCTTATGCAGGTTGGCAAATGTAGTTTTAAGTTATTGATCCACAGGGCTGTGTAGTCTGCCATCAAGACTAGTGTCTTCTCTTTCTTAAAGGAAAGGGTTAGAAAATAGTTCACAGAAAATACGTACAATCAAAAGGTCAAAGTAAGAATGCTGTGACCTCCCCTGTTGGGAGCTGGCTCCTATCTCACCAAAAGATAAAGGTTAATGCAATTTCACACACATCCGCCAAACACACAGTTCTCAATCATGCCAGCCTCCCAGCCTTCTACTACACCCAGGCCTTCAAACTCCACGGGACTCCCTTCATACCATTGTCACTTGCATTGGAACTTTACCGGAGGAGCCTCATGAAGTAGTTATTGCCCCTTCTCACAGATGTTAGAAACTGAGGCAGACGGCATAACTGAATCCAAACCAATAAGAAAACATACCTCTCGATTTTCAACTTGAAATATGAAATCACCACTCAGTCTGTAAGCCTTCTACCAGCAGTGTGGGGGGAATAGAGCAATTTCTTTATCACTACCTCTCAATTCCTCAGAGCATGATGGGACAGAGTCAGGGTTCCACCTCAAAAAAAGCATCACTTGTAATGTCTCCCTGAGCTGACACAACATAAAATGGCAAATTTCTAACAGAAACAAACCCTTGGTCACCCACCAAGCTAGAGACATGACAAAGTGAAAAATTAATGAGTCTCCAAATCAAGCTTCCCACTTGCTGATCTTTGAGAGAAAGTCAGGTCAGCAGCAGTAAGATGGGGGAGAAGAAAAGCAGCAGATTAGAATGATAAAGCCATAGACACCAGCTGCTTGATAAACCTTCTGTGAGTTTTTCAAACTTGTCAGTGCCTGCAGCAGGCTCTTTGGAGTGGACAAGATGGAATTAATTTTTAATACTCATGGTTCCCCAGTCCCAGCCCCAAAACAAAGAGACACACTGTGTTTTGTTTAGCTTGCAATGCTCTCATTAACTGCATCCCCTGGTGTGTTTTTTTATCAACTCTCCAAGCTGAAGGATGTGTTTTCTTTAATATGCAATTTAAGAAGTGTTTCTCTTCTTTTCCCTCGCTCTCTTTCCAATCTTTAATAAGTAGGAAAACTACTATCTGGGGTGAAAGGACATCAAAACCAAAAGCAGCATGGTGTTTAAAGAGCATGCTTGGTCATCTCTTTTCTGTTGTATTCACTGAGATAGTATAGAGGTGATGTTGTGGATCTTAATAAAAAAGAATTGTATTTTTTTTCTTTCTGTGCCTATGTGCAGAAGCAACATTCAGGAGAAGAAGATTCCCTTGGAGTGAGTGAAAAAAAAAGTTGTTAAATGTGAATTGACAACAAATTCCAAATTTGAAAAATGAATTTCATATTTAAAATGTGGATCATATTAAAGATGAATTTATAGAATAAAGTCTTATTCTAAAAAAAAAGGATTAATTAATGGCTAAATTTTACTTTTATAAACAGAGGCACCCTTTGAGAAATACAACCAAGTCAAAGGAGCATTGCCAAACCTCTGCCTTTTATGAGAAGTTTAGGATCTACCCTTTCAGAGATTATTTTGGTGTAAAGCTAATCTGAAATGGACAGTAAACTGAACCAAACATAAAATAAAGCACGGTATACATATTGAGCCTCTAAAATAAGTCAGGCATTGGATCATAAACTCTCTCTCTCCCTCTCTCCCTGACCCCGCTTCCTTTTAGCTCTGAGCTTAAAGGAGAATTCCACCAGCAAATGCCCTGTCAGTCTGGGGGTGGAAAATGTAACAGAAATCAACCATGATATAGAGAGGAAGATGGAAGTTGAGTCCTTGAGTCCCTTCACCATGCTGAGATTCAGGATAATTTCAGCTATAAAATAAGATGATCTTTGTGGCTCTCCTATGGGCTTCAGTTTGGGTGAGGATTCAGTGTCAGATCCAGGTTCAAATTCTACTTCTACCATTTACTACCTGGGCACATTATTTATGACAGGCAAATTATTTAATCTCCCTGAGTCACAGGTTGCTCATCTATGAAAACAAGGTAATAAATAGCTACCCCATAAAATTGTGCTCATTAATGTATATCAAGCACAGAGTCTGACATACAAGTGCTCAATACCTATCTTTCATTAGTACAGCCTCAGAAACCACATAACTATTATCTACCTTTCCTCTAACCCTGACAAAGCAGACTTTCTGGCTGATTTATAACTTGCTCGTCAATAGCACAAGCACACCCACAAACCAGGCAAACACACATTCCGCCATTCTTAGAACCCACCTTGAAAGTACAGTTGTCTCGTGGTCCTGGATTTGGGCTGCCTACCACCTGTCCTCCAGAATGCACTTCCAGGTAGTACAGACCTTCATGTGCTTCGGACAGCAGAGACCTGAGGGCAGAAAGTGGAAATACTTGAGAATCAAAAACTGTAAATTGCCAAAGCTAGCAGCAGCTCCCTGCACCTGTGAAGCAGAACTAACCAAAGATTCCTATATTTTATTTTTCACCTCCTAGATCCACTCAACCACTAGATTTTAAAAACTGGAGTTTTCAGCTAAAGAAGTTATGAATTTTTTATTGAAAATCCCTACAATTTTAAAAAAAACCATTTGCCTTGCTTCTTCGAATTAGGTTCACAGGACATTTAGGGTTAGAAAAGATTTTGATAGATATTCTAATCCTAGTTATCATTAGAAAAAAAAATGATAGTTCAAGATCAGTTAAGACACTTACATGTGTGAACACCACAGGTTAAGGACAAAGTGGGGTTTGAATCCTAGTCTCTTTCTGATAAAAGTTTACTTGATGCAAAAAAAGTTTTGATTTTATTATCATCTAAGCACCTCATAAACACTTCACATATCCATCAAGAGAATCCTAGACCTCTTCTCGTATTTCTATGAATATCACAGTAATTTCTTTGCCTCGTGGAGGCTGCCTTCATGTTGATTTTTGTAAGAAGGAGAATATGATGAATAAAGAGCTAGAGTTGAGGAGTGCCTACCCTCACCAAATCTTTAGTATGGCCTTAAATATTTAAACCTGCACTGTCCAATGTATTAGTCACTAGCCATATGTTTTTATTGAGCACTTGAAATGTAGCTAGTCCCAAATAAGATGTACTATCAGTGCAAAATACACACTGAACTTCCAAGGCTTAGTATGCAAAAAGGGACATATAGTATCTCATTAATAATTTATATATTGACTACATATGAAATGATATTTTTGATATGTTGAGTTAAATACATTACTAAAATAAGTTTTACTTGTTTCTTTTGACTTTTTAAGGTGGCTACTAGAAAATTTTTAATTATATTTGTGTCTCACATTATATATTAATTGGCCAGTGCTGGTTTAAATGTTACAATGTCTGTTTTGGTAAAAAGCAGATATGTCTTTTTATGATAATGAACATGACAAATTTCATTGGTGATAAATTTTATATTTTTTCACATTTGAATGTTAGTTGAACTTGATATTCTATCAATGAATGAGTATAATTAAAAGGGTAGTATTTCTTTTCCTCTAAAAAAAGGATATGAAATCAATAGTGCATTTTTAAATCATTAGTATTTTGGGACTAAGGAGAAAGAACATGTAATTCTTCAGAGCTTTGATTATTTCACAGCAAGATCTTGCAGAAACTCTATATCCAAATATATTATAAAACCTAGGAAAATATGAAGCCTAGTTTTAAAACCAACAGTTGTGCTATAAAGTTCAGTTCAACAGACATCTATAGGGCATCTTCAACTTGCAAGGTATTGTGCTAAGCACTATGAGGACTTCAAGGATGGAATTAAACACATCCCCTGTCCTCAGAGCTTTTAATTCTGTAAGGATAAATCTGACAAATGGGCGACTGACATAAGTGTCATGAGAAACATAAGTCTGAGGAAACATGGCCACTAAGGTTACACATGCTATGCTTTTGTGTGAATTATAAAAAGTTTCCTCTTCAAAAAGATGAATTGTACAGACACACACACACACACGGGGGGACACACACACACACACTCCTTATGGATGAATTAATAAAAGATGTTTCTTTCTCAAAGCTGTTGTGAGCATAGTTAGGATTTCAGCCCCTACTTGCTCCCCTTTCAAAGAAAGGAAAGATTACACTCAGTTGGTTTTTCAGGGAAGAGGCAGCATTTGCAGTGTGATTAGTTAGGATTTCAGTAGACAGAGATGAAAGAGGGAGAGCCTTCCTGAAAAACAGAATAGAAAATAAAAAGAAATTTCAATGTTTTTTCTCTTAAGCAATGATCCACTTTAAGACTCAAGTAGAGAAAGAATGAACTATTATAAACTTCACAGGCCAACAAAAACTTGAGTAGAACAATGGATTACCTGGAATGGTATATAAATCATAACAAAGTCGGCAAATATACTGAGAACTAAAGCAAATTTCCTTTCTAATTGGTTTTGGGTTTATATGCAATCATTATGATTATACCTATTCAAAATGATCAGTTCTTTAGATGGCAAAATGTCACCATTTATTGAAATCTTAATAGCTACTGAGCTCCTTGCAAAAAAAAAAAAAAAGAGCTGGAAACACAATCTACACCCCCCCCACACACACACATAAATATCTTTAAATTCTCAAAATTCTTCATCATATTCTTATTCTCCCATAAGCCATAGAGCCTTGATAGGGACCTTTAAAGAAGAATATTTACATGGAACATTTTTTAAAGCTATAGCTGGTAATTGCAGCCACAGCAAGGGTTGCTGTAATTTGCCTCCAAAAACTACTGAGATAAGCAAAGCACTTGTCCTGTCTTATCTTCTCATTCCCAGACAGGTATACCTGGTCCTGCACATCACCACCGGCAAATCCAAGAAGACAGGAGAGATGTCACAGGGGATGCTCGGCAGCACAGAAACAGTCACATTCACCAGATATATTTCCAGCTGAAAGCCATTGGCCGGATAAAAGAGACCTGACTCCAAATCTAAACACAAGGCAAAGGGAAATCTCAGGGTGACCAGAGTTGTAATGTACATGAAAGAATGTAAAAACATGGCCACATGGGGGCAATGTGAGACACTGAGTTTGCATAAGAATTAAATTAAAACTCCAAAGGAGACTGCTATGTAGATGAGTGTTGTCACTTACGAGCTTATAAAAAAAAAGTTTTCTCTCTTCAGGTCCATCCACTTAAATCCAGGATAGACTATTTCAACTCCCAAAGTTAATCTTTACCATGGTAGAGATGGACATACTAAGTCATGCTTTAGAAGTTCCCATGTATTGAATTATCTACAAGGAAGATAACCAAGATTCAGGGGACACACTGCCAAGTACTATGCTAAGTGCTTCTATCTCTCACTCAGAGTTCCATGCCAAAGCTTAGCATAAGGAAATGGACACAGCATATAATAATGTGATGTACTCTTCTTCTGTGACATTAGCAAGTGAGCAGCTGGAAACACAGAAGTTGGTCAGTTGGTCCATCTCCCTTCAGGCTCTCCTTAGACAAGAAAGGAAACCAAAGACTTATATTCTTTAGGATTTTTTAGATCAACAAATAAGAAACTTAAATTTGGTAAGATGCAAATCTACCATCAAAAATGACTGTGATCCACGTTCCTCCTGCAAGGCTACCTTCTTCAGGTTCAATGCGGAAACTCAAGGAAGAATATTTAAATAAGTAAAAAAAAAAAAAACAAAACAAAACAAAAAAACTGGTTTTTAAGGTCATATTTGATCTACCAGCTTCACAATGTTATAAAGCAAAATTAAGCTTCATCAGAATCACCAGAAGGTCACTGAGTCCCACCCCCCAGAGTTTCTGATTCAGTATGTCTAAGGTAGGGCCCAAGAATTTACATTTCTTATCAGGTGCTGTTGGTGCTACTGATCTGGGGACCATACCTTCAAAACTCTGGGTAAGTTCTGACTGATTCTGTCATCTTAGACATTCAAAAACCCAGAGTTTACCACAACAATCCTGAATGTCTACTTCCTCTGGAAAGGGCCTTAAGGACACATCTGGTTCTTATGTGAACTCATGATATCTCTTCTCTCTCTTTCCCACTCTTCAATAAGGTAGTCATATTTAATTGTAAAGTTGCCACTTATATCTTGCATTTCCACTTCTCAGAGAAGAGGAAACACTTTTAGAAGCTGTCCCTATTTCAATCCTCCTGCTCAGTGTACCATCCTCTAGTTTCCCCCTAGTTTTGAATACATAATCAGAATGACTCTCTACGTAGACACAAAATTCTCTAGATTTTTTCCTTGCTTGCTCAGAGAGGGGCTGAAGCATAATCAGTGCTGGAATTTCCAAGAAAGAAAAAAAGAAAAGAAAAGAAAAGAAAAGAAAAGAAAAGAAAAGAAAAGAAAAGAAAAGAAAAGAAAAGAAAAGAAAAGAAAAGAAAAGAAAAGAAAAGAAAAGAAAAGAAAAGAAAAGAAAAGAAAAGAAAAGAAAAGAAAAGAAAAGAAAAGAAAAGAAAAGAAAAGAAAAGAAAAGAAAAGAAAAGAAAAGAAAAGAAAAGCCCATCATAGTTTCCACATGGTAGGCTAGTTTGGGTTCTCCTATAGACACCATCAGCTGAACGTGGCCTTAATTAATCCTTCATCTTTGAAGATGCTCCTGGACATGCTTTGGCCAAGGTAAAGCCAATTTAAGTAAGCCAGTAAAATCAATCAGCAACTCAGTAAGATCATAGATGGGAAAACTGTTATCTACAGAACATTTTTCAATTTCTGTCAGAAAAGTTAAAGGATAATCCAGGCCACCCTAACTGGCTAGCCTGAGGCTTCTATGTAGTTTATATGGGTGGTAGGTGGTACACTGCAGAGCCAAGGACTGGTGGGGAATTATTCATATCAAACTATCATTCATGGCAGTCCCGGCCAGACTGCCTATGCTTACCCCACAAAGCTATATTAGATAATTCTACCTAACGAAGAACAAACACAAATCAATGAAAAGATACAGAGGACAACCAAATTCACAAGCAAATTAGAGACATAATTTGAGAAAAAGAGATTATAATACATATGGTCATTAATCACTAAGATATGTTACTCGCTTTGAAATGATAAAGCAATAAAATCTAAAAGGAATTAAATCATATGGCCCAAACAAAGAGTCAAAAAGAAAGGTTATGTTATTATTAAAAATTCTAGACTATAAAAGCAACCTCCCTCCACTGGTTATTAAAAATTGAAGTATATATTTATAACTATTTAACATATAACCTCAACTACTAAGCAGAAAAAATTATTATTAAGCAGAAAAAATTTAAACTCAAAGCAAATACTTCAACATTTCTCCCCAAAATGATATTTTAAGTATCG